>JALPCD010000065.1:0-28586 GCA_026538415.1 Cryptococcus sp. GC_Crypt_1
AAAGAACCCCATCGCGCAGCGGGTCGGCGCGACCAAATAAAACACTTCCATAGCACCTACTTCTTGCAAGTCTACCTGGCAGTCCTGGTTCCAGCAGCCGCTCGTCCGCATCCCCAAATCGAAAGATCAACGCTAGGTGATCGAACGAGGTTGGAGACTCATCGTGATCGGAACTCCCGGTCAAGCGAAGTACAGCAACTGAAGGTCTCGAGATGGTGCAATCCGAGCACTTGACCGTCCTTCGAGGGGAGAGGAGGAGGAATGGCGGCGTAGGGGAAGCGATTGCCTCTACCAGCTCGAGATCTCGGTTGACCGAATGTGCTTGTTGGTTCGTCGGGCGGGTCGAGGAACGTCAACATGATCAAGCGGCCTGATCAAACAGGATTGAGCCACCACGTTGCGACATGGGTAGCGCTTCGGCGACGCTTGACTGGAAACCGAAAGCGTAAAGCAGCAACACTTGTTTCTTGGACCCCGTGGGACGAAGACTCGCATCGTCGGTAATGATTGTTGTCATGGCAGTGATCCGCCTGCTTTTTCTGGTGGCTATATTGCAGTGGACGCGGTGAAAGATGACGAACGGCGACGGCTTTGGCCTCTTTGAGCTTCGAGGTGGCCAGGGCCAGCTCTTGCTCGACCGAACGAGATATGGAGGATGGAGTCGTCACGGCGTGTTAGGTCCCGCTGGGTCGCATATTGAGGTCGTCGTGCTTCGCGTTTCTAGTTTGAGAAGTCTACATCACATGTCGTTGCATCATCATAATATCTATGTAACCTAGGTCGTATTCGGGGTCGTTGTTCCTACCAGAAGGAACATGTCTTCGTCGCATACTCACTCCAGGAGCTTCTTTAAGGCTCGTAGTTCAGCTTCGCAAACTTGCTTCTCCGCGCATCGAGATTGGCCAAAGTCGACGAATACCGCTCTTGGGCCGGAAACGCCAAAAGACCGAGAGATACCCCGAAGGATGTTGTTGGTACTCAGGTCGTTGTGCACGACACCACAGGCGTGTATGGCCTCCATGGCATGGATGACTGCGTTTCTGACTTGTCAACTGGGTACGCTGGATCATGGACTCACTTGTCCTCCACCGGCATCTGCCTTAGCGAGTGCTCGTTTTCCGCCCCGCTCATTCGATCTCCACACAGCTCGGTGATGAGCATCGTCCGGGTGATCGATGTGTCCATCCCATGAGGCACGACTGTTTCCCACAAGCCAAACATCACCGGGACCGCTGTACCTTGTGCGAGTCGGAGATTGGTATGGAGCAGTCGAGCTTCTTGATAGGCATAGTCGCGGTTAAGGACGACTCGGTCGTTGTTATCGACGCATTCGTCCCGTGGATCGGTCATCTTGACCGCGACCCGTTGTTCCTTTGGCATGCCGAGGTGGTCGGTTGTTGTCAGGTGCCCCAAATACACCTCCCATACGTGACCTTTACCGATACACCGATCGAGGACTAGGGACGTCAAAGGCTTCGAAGCCGCCCTGACGACTGGCTCCGCCTTGTCGACTACCGGTGTCCGTCGTTTCGCCGGGGGAGCGGACAAGACTATGGGCGACTTGGAATACGAAATCGGGATCGGAAGAACCACCTCGTCGTCTTCTCCCTCGACCCAAATGGTGATGGGTTGAGCGTGGGTGGCTTTCGACTCTCCTGCGACGAGCTCAGCCGAGCTAGGTTGACTTTCACCCGAACTCCCCACGTCGAGCTCGGGCGTAGATGGGCGATCCGCATCCACAAGCGTGTCGAGGTCCTTTTGTGTCCAAAGCGCTCGTTGGAGGACGGACCGAAGCGGCTCGTACTCGAGATCGTCCTCGTATAGTCCATGATCGTCATCGGGGATGGTGACAGAGATAGTATGCTCTCTCAGGTCTAGGATCCAGCCAAAGGTCGAGGTAAGTCCTTGATCGAGACGATTCCATGCAGAAGTATTCGCATCCAGCCTGCATGCAGTGGATGCGCTGGCGGAATCGTGCCGAGCGGAATCCCCCTTGACCGGTCGAGCAAGCGTGGTCGACCTCGCTTCGTTGTAGTTGGTCGGACCACCTTGAGTAGGAGCAGGGTTATTTGGGCCAGGCTCCGATGACCCGCCGTCTGCGGGAGGCCGAGGAGGTAGCATATCGCCGGTAGTGTTGTTCTTCTTCGCCGCCCGCCGCGCCTTTCTCGCCTCGCTCAGCCCAGCTAGGATCCCCGACGTGTCCACAATGTGTCTGGGATTGACAGTCGCATCGACAAGCATCAACGCCAGAAGGATTGTCAACGGGGTCGGTTGGATTGGGGCGTTGTCGTGCACATCGGGAACAGTGGGGGGTTCAAAGTCGTGCGAACGGCCTTCCGGTGCATCGACGTTGATGATTCGTAGCAGATCGGTGTACATGTTTGCGGTAGCTTGCGCCTGGGGATCTCGCGGGAAGATGTTCGAAATCTTGAATCTTCCCTTGTCGACCAATTCGGTGACAAAGAACCAGTCGTAATTGGTCAAAATGCAGTGTTTAGCCCGGTTGGAGTGATGCTGCTGGACGATCTATATTTGTCAGCGATCTCGAGCTGCGGGTTGGAGTGACAGACGCTTACCTGAGCCAAGATCTTCGGCAGCGTTTGGCCTAACCACCCGGAAACGTCCCATTGTCGCGCGTTGGGGAACTTGAAACTTTTGAACGAGTATTTGCCTGCCAGCTTCTCGAACGTATCTGGTGCGGAGGAGACATCTTGGACAAGCGGGGAATCCTCACGAACAAGGGAAACCTCTCCGTGGACATGGAGCATCACCACAAAGGCCGCCATGTCGCCATCAAGCAGACATGGTTTGTTCTCGAGGATAACGCCAAGCATTCGTAGTAATTCGGTCTGGAACTGTCCGATATCTGCGATTCCGGCTTGGATGCTCTCTGCCCAGTCGTAACATTTCGTTTCGATTTGTGTCCAGGCTTCGTCGGACCAGTTGAGCTTGGCATGGGCGAATCGGTGTACCGCTTTGATCAAGCACGATAAGAGTCTCGATGTGAGGCCCAGTTCTTGTCCTCGAACAGCCTTGAAGCGGAATCCTGCCGACGCCGAAGATCCCTCAAGCCGATCATGATAGGGAGGATAGGAAGAGTATGTCGCAGGCTCGGCATTACTGGAGAGACCGTAATCGTCGTCCAACTTGGCGAAATGCGTTCGATCGATCTCGGAAAGGCAAGTCGCCATATCGGTCAAAAAGTCCTTGTCGGTGTGAGACTCCGCCAGAGATTCCCGAAGTCTCTGCATGAGACCTGTAAGGATCGTAGGATCATACTCGATGCTGCATATCAGTGCTCGTTCGAACACTCCCAATCGGACCGACTACTCACGTCACCGAATCGGCCAACCGACTAAAAAGTGCGTGTGTGGATTGACTTGGGTCCCGCGTCTTGTTGCTCGGAGCTCCGTTGCTGGAAATCTTCTCAAACGTGCGCAGCTTCTTCGCGGATGCCTGAAGCGCATCAGCAAGATGAACAAGGTCGTTCATCACTCACCGATTTTGATTTGACCCTCTTCGCTGGCGGAGGCCCGTCCTCTTCGTCCTCATCGGCAGCAAATGGCGGGGCAGGCAGTTCGGAGCGTGCGCGATCTTCCTCTCGGACCGGCGGTTGGACGTGTGTTCTGAGGACTTGATGCGAGGATGTCGGTCTCATATGTTCGGGAAGGGTCGAGTGCCTAACGACAAACTTGACCAGAACATCCAGGGGATTGTCGGAGAGAAGGACTTAAGATGATTCTACGGCTACGCTTCACTCTCGAGCTGATATAGGCGTCGATGACGATGGCGGATCTGCCATGCCGTAGGAGACAGCGAGAAGGTGAAGCTGTAGAACGAGTTGCAGCGACGTCAATTGAAGCAGTGTTGCGCTATTGTCGTGGTAGGATTGCCCCTTTGGGAGTTGAAGTTGAAAGTGGCGACTCGCGTAACTGCCACGTGGCGTGCGGGTGTCTGGTTCGAGATCAAGCGACCCGTTGGGCCATCTACAGCTTCTGTCTGGGAGAGCTGGCAAAGGGGCCATGAGTCTGATGGTGAGTAGAATCTGTGAACCCGTCGGACGGCGATCGTGCGCCATAGTAACGGGTGAAGAGGGGACCGATGGACATGCGCTCTGGAAGAGGTTGATGGCCAGGCACGTGTGAGCGAAAGACCCCGCACACATTTTGGCATGAGCAGAGTGACCTGTTTGCGAGCCGGCCGAGTGGGTGATTCACAATGTGTCGGTCTAGACCAGTCGTTCATGTCTCATCCATCGCACGCTCAAATGCCAAAATGCGACGAAAGATGTCGGTCCCAGGCTAGACGAAATGGCCAGGCACGTCTGAGTGAAAGACCCCGCACTTCAGGCTCGCCTGGCGTTTGGGAGTCAACGTTCGTTCCCTTCAGACCTGGATAACGCCCTGGCTCAATATAGACATCACAGGAGACAATCTGTAGCCGACTGCGACGCTCCATTGAGGACCTGAGGTTGGCCCAGCGCATGGTCAAAAATGTCAACCATAGACAACGCCAGGTAAAACTAGAAGTATAGTCAACCTCGTCCCCAAATTCGCTTGCGCGTGGCTATTTACCGGACTGCCATGCATCGGAATCAATACAGCAGCCGCGGACACATCCAGTGATCATGTGCTCTCAGCTGGGCCGGCGGATGAAGAAGAGTCGAGCCGTAAAACGGGAGGAAAGAGAGGGGGAGGTCTCGCGGGCGCCCGCCCGAGCCCGGTTTGAGATTCGTCGGGCCGCCGAGGAGGCATCTGGAAGCACCCTCATTCTGTCTCCACTGCGCGATACTATGCCTTCTGCACACGCCGCCCGATTTCCCGTGGCCCTTGGCTAATCACTGCTTGATCTTAGGAACGAAAGTCGAGAGCATCAAGCCAGGAAATGGAAGGTGATCTACTCAATTTGCAGGGAATTGATGTGAAAGATGACCTTGCACCTCCTCTTCGTCAAACCGAAGCCTTGCGTCTTCTGCGAATGCAATGAGCCATGATATTCTCGCTGTACAAGGACTTTGCAAGTAGTACAACAGCCAATTCATGTACGGTAAAAGCAATTATCCATGGGGCGCCCATGTGCATCGGCTCTCGCCGCTGCCACTCACTGCTCAGGCACGAAGTGATAAATGACCCCGCACCTCAGGACTCTTCTGACAAGAAGCATGTAGAGGGAGGGATGTCAAGAAGTGGTTCTCAGCGGAAACCAAGAGGGACTGCGAGAGACGGCTGACACAAAGAGGACTCGATGCACTTCAGATGGCAAGAGCTATTGCATACCCCGCTCCGCGGCGCATGAGGAACGGGGGATATCCACACTGTAGTACCGTCACAAGCCGACACACTTCTCGAACAAGCGACGTTGGTCAGGTCGTTCCCGTTCTTTTTTCTTGACTTCTTGACACTTTGTCAACAAGTTGACTTCCGTTTGTTTGACCGAGAGTGAGCCTCATTCATCGTGAGTGGTGTTTAGACAGGGCCATCTAGGTACTCTGTGGAGACAGATGGTGCCCATCATGTACCCCGTCTCATATTCACACCGCTCGAGGGAAGCCGACAGCCACAAGTTAGCATCTGATTATGCAGCTCATGGACGGGAGGGCAGTGCGTTTGGTGCAGCATACTTTAGCGGCTCATCAAGTTTTAGATGCGGCATCATCGGGCTGACTACACTGCGATCCGCAACATCTCTAATACTCAATCAAGCGTGGAAAAAAACATGCAGGCTGCTTCATACCGGCTCGGTAGATTGGTGCTATTTACGAAATGCTGGGGGAGTATCTATGACATCTGCTTGGAGCGCCGTCATGGCGCGACGGAACACACGCAGTGAGGGCTGGTAGGTGTCTATGGAAGACGATACCGATCAGTACCAAGATTCAGATGGAGTCGAGCGAGTATCATCGGCGGTCTGCGAGTGGAACGTGGGTATGGGTGCACCGCTAAGAGATACGTGCGAGATGAGAAGTGGATGTTTGCGACACCAAGGAAGGCTGAGAAAGCCATCGATCGCGAAAAACTTGGTAATGGTCTCGCATATAAGTGCTCGGATTCGGTACTCAAACGCTTGGCTGCTGGATGCATACCCACCTATGAGCGACCATATGCCAACCGAAGATGTAGGGATGTTGAATCGACTGCGATGTCTCAAGCGGAATCAAATTCTCGCGACGAGTTTTCGCCTGTGCTTTGATGACTCTTTCGCCGTTCGCACTCCACCGTGACATCCGTCGACACATATCGATGTCGCATGTCGAACATGTTCGAGCTCGCACGCGAAGTACCGTAGGGAGCTCGAGCAGACTGAAGCGCGATCTGGGTAATCACGATGTCCCTATCCGACCAGATGCACCACCCGAGCCCGATTCCGCGCAACCCACTCGCAAAAAGCTGCGATCGGCGCGACTTCACACGCTTGAAGAGCAGAATCCGGGACTACTCGGCTCTATAGATGACCACCAGTACCGCGATTTGCGCTCCTTCGACTTCGACGAGCAATCTTCGATCGCTCCGGCCGCTACCGTCCTCGAGGAAACTACTTCGACGGTCTTCCCTATCGATTCATTCGAGGCCGCTCGCCGCGACTTTTTCATTCAGCAGACTGCGATACCGACTAGGCTTGAGTCCATCTTGACAGTAAAGCTTTTCGGTGGAATGACGTTCGCCCCTCATCCCCTCGTCAGGCAATCGGCAATCTCCCAAACCTCACTAGCGGCGATCATCAATGTGAGTTCCGAACAGTGGCCATTCTGTCTGGAAGCCAAGCTGATATAGCTCCAGGACAATGGCGGTGTTCTACTTCCTTGCGGCACAGATATCAAGAAGACGCCGTTTCATTGGCTGATTGCACCATTCGCGTCGACCGGACCTCACACTACGGAGAGCTTGGGAGTTCTGGAGAAGGCTATTGTGATGCAGAACCTTTCCGAAGGCTCAAAAATCCCCATCGAATCGATCACGTCTATCGACTGCATACTCGAAAGTGCTCGAACGCAACGATTATCTCTGAAGCTGGCGGGATCGGAGGAGGGCTTGGCGGATGGGCCAAAGCCACTGAAAGGAGTATCTAGTAAGTATTCTTGCGTGCCCTTGTTCCTCTTGACCGTCGCTGACGTATCTAGTCCCGAGGAAACCAAGAGGTCCCCCATCGAAGAAGATCCTCGCAGAAGTGGAGTTGATCAGACCGCAATTAGAAAAGTTTGAATTTGCCAATCGACCTGGCCACCACATTAAGGATTTTCGCAAGCAAGTGGAGCATTTGGTGAGTTTTCGAAACATATCTTGATTCCTTCACCGCACCACTCATCAATTTTTTCTTGTCTGATTTCACTTCTTACCACACCTGCTTTTTTGCGATGTTTGTTTTGCGGACTGATCAGACAGATCAAAGCTGTTAGTTTCGGTAATCTCGACCGCAACTACGCCAAAACCCTGGCCGATCATAGCGAGAGCTATAAGAGGCTGAAGAAAACCTTGCCGAACTTCGACTCGCAAGATTGTACTCAGGACGATCCCGCACCCACCCTGCCACCGACACCAACCTCCTTACTCTGGGCGACTGGCAGTCCGACCCCTAGCGGGGTCTCACCTGCGCCATCGCCAGCTACTCCCCGGATACTAAGCCGGCAAAGCTCCCCCGCACCACAGCTCAACCTCTCCCAGCCCGAAGATATTACAGGATCCAACGCAGACGGTGACGAGACGAATGGCGCTGCAGCAAGTCCTTCGATCTCCTCCGGCAGTCTCTATACCGCACGACCTTACGATCTGTCGCCAAAAGCTACCGACTCGCTGCTGGGGTCTGAAATCCGCCTTTCACCACATATCGCGGATGTGACGTCTACATGCGACTTGGACTCGCTTGATACGATTGCTGCGTCATCGGACGCTGCTCCGCCACTTCTCGAGAAGACCTCTGTCGACGAGAGCGAAAACGCCGCAGCCGTCGCATCGGAATCCTCGGTAGATCATGATGCGCTCGAGGTGCTTTCGACCACGTTGCCCCGCCGCCAAGACGTGCCAGCCGTCGACTCTGCTATCGAGGCACCGACTTGTCTGTATCGGTCATCGAAGCGCTCGGATTACATAGTTCACCTTTGGCCATCGGAATATCGACTCGAAAATCTTAGATCAGGTTGGCGGATCTGGTGTATCGATTGTGGCAAGGAACCCGACCAGGTGAGCTTCGGTGGTCTTGCCCTCCTAGTCAATCAGGCTGAATCTCCTTTCAGGTATTGGCAGACATGTGTGAAGCCACTCATGTTGTCCTGCCTCTTCCCGGATGCCAATCGTTTTTCATCTTCAACATCACCGAGCGATTTCTTGAGGAATGCACTCAAGAAGAGGATAGCCTGTTGTCACAAATGGTCCAGGAATATGTAAGTCATATTCTACATGCTACCGGTGGAGCGAGGCTCACCGAACGTTTCAGATAGTCGAAGAGATGGAGCTAGACATCACGAGTCGCCTGGCGGATATTTGTGGTCTGCAAAACCCTTCGAGTTTTGGCTGGAGAGCCGTATCTGTAAGTAATAGACCACAATATACCTTATTGTTCATCGCACAGTTTGGGTGAGGACTGATCGTGATAGCCAGAATATGCTCTCCATCTGGCTCGCCTCGGTCAAGCAGACACATCTTGACTCAGCGACCCTGGATACCGCTACGTGATCTCCGCCTCCATGTTGTACTGCATTTTAGACATTGCTTTCCGCAACTCTCACTCCACACCCGTTGTAGCTCTATTATATCATAGTTGTATTGCATGGCATGAAGCTCGGTGCTGTCCGGCTCGTATTTTAGGACGCAGACAAGTCATTTTTGCAAGTTGAACCAGGTCTTGAATACGTCTCGTTCACCTGTGAATATTGTCTCCGTTCAGCTTCTATGATGGACTCGAAGAGCCCAAATCCGCTCATGGGGCATTCCTGGGGAGGGTGACATCGCCTGATTGTTCCAGACCTTCCCGTTAATCGACAAGCTCCTTCTCTGAATTCCTACGTACTGTTGTTCCGTTGCAACTGCCTCTTGCAGTTGTCCAGCCGTTTCGCCTTCTTGCTCGTCTATAGCCGTGATGCTCAATTTGGTACATTTGCCAGTAACAACATCACATCCCTCGTCCTACATTCCGCCCGGGACATCGACTCGTCGTCCGATCCAAGATCAGAGGGTGACAGCCACGGTTCGAATGCAAAAAATTGGACTCGCTCGGAGAACATTTGAGGTCGGCGCGATGTTTCTCAGAGGGGAGGATCTGCTTTTTTGTGCGGCAATGATGGATACCAAGAGGGTCATGGAATGTCGAGGATGGCCTGAACAGTGCGACAGGTGGGGCGTCAGAACCGTCACTACAGGAGAAGATCAACTATCAGATGCGCCCTCAGCGCTTTCGGACAGAATCGATATGCCAACTTTTAATGTGATGAGCTACTTGGATATTCCCAACAAGTCAGAAGATTGGACCAATCGGTTGATGGGCAAAATCGGTGTGACAGTTGCTGTCTATTTGGACGTAGGTGGTACCAGCGAGGCCACCTAGCCTCGTTCGACTTTGTGGTCTCGTTGCCAGGTATGGCGAACGACAAGGTGGACTGCCGACAAATCGCAGACCCTGACGGCTCAGGCGGCCTCGAGATGGCTCTCGAGTCGGTATAGGGTCCTAAGCGCAGCCGCTGCCTGGGAAAAACCAAAGAGGCGGAGGCCTGTTCCCTGGTCTCGGTCACCCACTTCCGCCAGATTCGAATGAGCAATCTCCTCCCTGTCAGGTTCTTTAACCACTTTTATTTGGAATCTTCTCCTTCGTAGCGACCGCTCGTCGTCCTCTCGTTTCCAGCTGCCGTGGTCCCTCATTTGATGGGATTGCAAGCCTACGCGGGGCTAGACTGCCTGGTCATGAAGGCCGACTACCAGCGCCGAGTTCAGCGATGATATACGGACGGTCGAGAGCAGTCTGAGAGCAGTCTCAGAGCTGGCCCAGCTGCTGGTCAAATATTATTGGCAGCTATCCTTGCCAAGTGGGGATGTAGCTGTGCTCCCCTCCTCAGTCGGACCATTGGAGGAGACCGAGGTTCGCCGGGCCGCCGAGCAGCCAGGCAACTGTCGAAACGTCTCGCCTTGCACGACAACAACTATGGATATCACTGCAGGACCCGTCTATTTGCCGACAAGCTGACCATAAATATTGCAGGGCGAGCACCGGCGAGCTAGAGAGGGTAGGAGGGCGACATGCGAAGTCGCCTCAATAAAATGTACCGAAGTCGCTGACATCGGGTTCAAGGATGCTCGATACGTATTGATTATGTTCAAGTGCAACGCAATCGCGGGTCTCTGCTCGCTCGGCCCGAAGTGTCGCTGCTTGCGTGAGCAATGATCACTATCAGTATGCATGTCTGAGCTGGTTACCGGCGAAAAAGTACAGCTAGGGTATTGAGGCATCCATACGTTTACCACCAACTACACCACAACTCTGAATTTTGGCCCCAGACATCTTCGATTGGTGTTGGGTTGTTGACATCAAGCGGACCACGATTGTTCACGTTCTCGGAGACCCGCTGGATCCAAGCCTCATCCCCTTCGCCTCCTGCCCAGCCCCCATCCAAGCCAGTCACTGTCGATTCAAATTCCCGTTCCAGCTCCGCAGCATCGTATATATCCACCCACTTCGGTCGAAGACGTCTCATCTCGTGCAAGAATAGAGGAGCATAGACACTTTTGTTCTCCCAGCCTTGCTGTTCGAAGTAGTAATCCTCGTCAGGCTCCTCTCCGTCCTCGAGCTCCACCTCACAGTCCTGTTGCCGATCGTCAAGACAAGCGGGCGGTTGGCACGCCTGCCACAAAGGTGAGCAAGATGTGAACTCGAGGTCGAGGATTGCGGTGATATTGCCATCGTGGTCGACCATAATGTTATCGCCGTGCAAATCATGTGGCGAATAGACGGTTTCCTCCACGATACGAGAATCGAAGAGCCGAGGAAGAACTGCTAGCATCGACTCGGTGACCCTTCCATGCCTAAGCATCGTTTTTGAAAGGCGTTCTCGGTCTTCTTCGCAATCACAACTCCCTGGGCCGATTTCGGGAACTGCACCTGACAGAATATCACGCAAACATTGGTGTAGTCTCGATGACAGCCAATCGACGGTATTCGCTGGTCGAAACGATCCATGTACGGCGTGCGGCTCGAGGGCAAGTCTCATTTCCAAGAGTGGGCCCACAACATGGTCGGGCTTGTCGGTGCGGATGGCGAGACACAATCCAGCGAGTGTGGCTGCCAAGGTGACGGATGGAACGACGATGATGGCGAGAAGAGCGGACAAACTGAGGACGACGACTTCGCTAAGGGGACGTTGACAGAAAGGAGCGATGTACTCCTTCGAAGCATCTCTGCCAAACAAGCTACCGATGCCAGTGAAGCGGTGGTCGGAAAGCTCTGCATAGAGGACAGCGAGTTGGCGGACGAAACGGGCTTTCTGATCGTGATTGAGTCCTCGCCAAGCGGCATTCAGTGTCGTACCATGGACAAATTCCATCAAGATCCAAGGGAATCGAACGAGGTTATCGGCGAAGGGGTCTAAGGCGATCACAGTCGGCGTATGGATACTTGTCTACAGTGTCAGCTTGGTATACATATAAGCAACACTCACATGTTGGTGAATGAATCGACTCGTTGCCACCTCCGACAAAACCTTCCACGGCACAGCGATTGGCAGCGCGAGTCGGAGAGCAAATGTACCGATGCTGGTGTCCACCCGGTAGACCTTGTTGAAAACCCCTCCAGCGAGATAGTTGACGTTAATGGGTTGACCATGAAGTGACGGAAGTTTCGCTCGCAACAGCGCCATGATCGAGTCGATTGACGGTTCGACGGTCCACTTTGGCCGAGTATATGTGAAGACCCCCTCCTCGACCCAGACCATGCCATACGGCTCAAGATCCGGCATTATCGATGATAAAAGCTCTCGATGGTATCTGGGAGGCGGGGGAACGATGATCGATAATCAACGAAAAAGAGACGGTCTTTGCATTGGTACGTGTTTCATAGGCTTCAGGTCGAGTCGAGCCGAGTCGAAATCTTGCGACTGGAAATGGCGGGTCCATGCGTTTCCAGTCGCGACTGGAGATTATGTGTCCAATGTCTCACGCAACATCTACTCGTGCCGCACCATGTTCAAAGTCGAGGTATCCCCGCCATCGTGATCGTACTAAAGGTTTTGCGAAGCCCGTTGATCGCGGTCCACTCCCCTAGGCCCCTCCACCTCCACCATGTCAGACTAGATCGACCAAGGGCCGTAATACGAGGTGCATCGGACGGAGTAGAGTGTAGCGTTCGCGGATCGAGGATTCACGGGCGTCGGGCAGACATCCATTTGCATCGTGGCGACAGGGTTCAGGCTACCTGCTCCATTCGCAAAGAATTTCCTTGGGAAGAATGAGTATTGCGGGTGGGAATACAATGAAATGAAGAGTTTGAAGAGTAAAGACGCGACCGACGCGTTGTTGTTGTCGTTGTTTGCGCGAGCCTATTTTAAAAAATCGGTACCTGTCTCTCCGTCCTTTCGAGCTTCTCACCATCCTCTACCCCGATCTTATACCTCTTCTCAAAATGTCGAATCAGAAATGGCCCGTAGAGCTGTCTGGATGGACGATAAGACCAGACGCGGCAGGAGTTTTATATTGGTACGTGATGAACATCACTGCTCCCACTCACCCAAATGTCAACGCGATTTGATCTCCCCCTCTGCTCCATCTGCCTCTTCTCCCGCTTCCCTCCCCGTTCTTCGCCTGCACGAAGTTCAGTTGAAGACTCGTTTGATCTTCTGAGGTTGATCGTCGGATCACCGCTGTTCTCGTATCTTGCCTAACTGACGATACAGTCCGAAAAGATTGAATCAAGACAATTGTTGCTACACTTGCTCCGAAAAAGGCCTCAACAAGATGAGATGTCACCGCATGAATCCTCTGTTTGACAGCGTCAAGTGCCAACTGAGCTTCCCTCCATGTACGAACTGTCTCTCAACAGCCTCACTGGTGCCTTGCATACCACTCCGGATCCCAGTCACCGATCGTCGCCTGACCAAGGCGGGGGAAGATTGGTGAGCTCGGTGCTTTGAGCTCTGCTGATGCGCGTAGGACCATCGATCTCGACCCTGCCTCCAAATCGCTGCGCTCGCTCATCAGAAATCCGCTGGAAGAGTATCACGCCGAAGCCTCACATATTCTACAAGGCGAATCGTGCATCCTTAACGCAGGACAGGACGGTCCATATCTCGCTTTCAGGTCTGTTCATTGGCTCCAGAACGCGTCTGTATGACACTGATCTTTTTAGTCGCGAGGACATCGTCTGTCGACATCGTACATCAGATACTGTGACGTCTTTGCCCGCCGGATCGTCCACGTCGACGTCAACCTCGTTTCATGCGTACTCGGCCTTCGACAAGATCAACAAAGTCTATACTATTCCTTCTTGCTCCTTCCACCAAACGAATGCGTCAGAAAACTTATGCGATGTTCGAAATTACCGTCTCGCTACTACACCACCAGGATCTGCGAGGGCTGGCGGTATGTCGAAATTGCGGAATGAACCAATACGCATCGCTCGACGAATCTCGGCGATAGATCCAACGTTGCACCCCGACTCTATGCCGGGCAACACTCAAGATACAAACCTGAGTCAAGGTCAACCCGATCAACCGACTAGTCCAGATCTCCGGACAAGATACGTCTGCTCGGATGGCTTGCAGATCTTCGACGATTTGACAGATTCGGAAATCGCGCTTCTGCAAGCTATCGCTGCTCAATTCAAAGACAACGAGCAGATTGCTCGTCAACGCGGATCGAAGGAGGGAAGGAGGGCAGAACGCGTGGAGAAGAAGAACGCTCTGGACGGTCTTCGGGAACAACTTCGCAGCTTGTCAACAAAGCTCGAAAAGCAGCGGGAGGCTCATCGAGCCGTGCTTCAGGAGAAGGATGCTCGAATTGCTGCGCTGGAAAGGGACGTTGTTGTGCTGGAACAGGCGGCGGATCGGAATGAGATCGAGGAGATGCAGGCGCAGCTGGATCAGCGGGCGCGCGAGATATCTGTAGACGTATCGGAAGGGGATAACTAGAGCAGCAGGTCGGTGAGGTTTGTACACGTAGAAGGAATGCATGTACAATAATTGAAAGATACGAGTAGTATGGCGTGAAATGCGGGGCTAATGGACCGCATTATTAATGTTTGTTGCCACTGCGGGGTCTTTTCCCATATGGTTGAAACGACTTCGACTTCGCTTTTGCATCGTTCATGTCCTCACCGCCTTTCTTCTCTCACCTCACACAAACACAATTCGCTCTCGGCATGTCAAACCAATCCTCGTCCGATCGACCTAGAAGCCGGAAACGGACTTCTGTGTTTGTCGAAGCGCCCAGGGAGTCCAGGACAGAAGGCGACGCGGACCCCCGACATAGGATGGACATCGCCTTGATGCAGGACTTTGGATTTATCTACTGTGGGTATCAAGGAGGAGAGCCCATATTCAAGTGAGCGTTGTGGTGACTGAGACGGACAATGACTGACAAACCGATCGTCACTCTCTAATCGCTGCCAACAATGCGTTGTCAGTCGAAGGAAGCCGGCGAAGGAATGCCTGACGAGGACTCTGGTAAACGCAGTTGCGGACAGTCAGGAGCGGAGAAGGGAGGAGGTTTCGTTGGCTCTACCCGCATCTCCTACGCAACAAAAATCCCTCGCGACATCTTCGGTCGTCGATTACCCCGCCTCGGTCGGCTCGTTCGAAGAGGAGAGATGGATTCGACAGAGTTGTTTAGAGTGCCAAAAGGCTAAACGGAAGTGCAATGCGGCGACTAGCGACTTTCGTCGACCACCCAAGACCAACTTTGACGAGTTTGGCGTCGAAGAGGAGGACGAAGCGGATACACCATCGTCCATCAGTACCTCCGCAGATGATGCCATCACGATGGGCGACACGATGGGTGCTTCGAATACGACGCAGGGCAAGCCACCTGCCGCTCGTAAAGTCCATTGCGTGCGGATCGCCTTTCGCGATGTGGCTCGGAGGGTTCAGGAGGCAGCTCGAAAAGCTTGTTTGCAACGACGTCGTGACAGAGGTGACGGACCGCACACAGTTGTCGTACTCGAAGACGGGGAGGATGGGACGCCTTCTATTCAAGAAAGCGTTGGAGCTTGGCGGGAGTGAGTGGGGATTGGCCTTGACCGACAAAGCGGTGTTCAGTGAGTCTCCTCGACCAAGTCACATGCCGATGCTTATGGCTCCAGTCCGACCACCTATTATGAACAATCTCCTCGCCATGATATGTAATCTGCCCTGCCCAATCGCGTTATTTTCGATGGACATTCGATACGGCATGCATCGTGCTTGACGATTCAGTGGTCGATGAACGATGCAAGATGCAGGTTCGTTCATATTCGGCTTTAAGTCTCACCTCGCCATAGCCCGGCCACCGGAATCAGTCTTGGATGAGTTCGAACATCATTTGTCGTCTAAGCTACCCCTCAGCGGGTACAGCCAGCTCAAGTACGACTAGGCTTCTCGTGGAATGAACGAATCCTCACATGCTGCTGGATGCCGCCGATCTCATGCAGATGTGTAATCGCCCCTTCAAGATCAATGAGAGTTTCGGACCCTCGAAGTCTCCTGCATTGGACCGATGCAGAGCTGATGTTGCAATGCCAGAGTTACACCTGTCAAGCGATACGGTAGCATTGGTGTTACTCGAATTGATATTTTGACCGCCTTGCTGCCACCGGTCGGTCGTACCTTGACAGCATGTTGGAGCACATAATAATAGTCCACCTTTGTCATCAAGAAGTCTGGGAAGTTCTCTCCAAGCGCATGATATTGCATCCATCGATCACGCTACATAGCTAGTGATATTCACATTCAGCCGTCTGAGGTATTCGTCTACGCGGGCGACCTGCTCGATATTCGTCTAGCCTCAATCAGATGCAGACCCATCCTCGTCCTCTTCATCTTCCGGAAGCTCTTGGTAGAGATCTCTGGTCGATGTCCTTTGACGTTTGGCTGGTCTCCGCGACGTCGACCTTGACCCGTCGACCCCATTGATGCGCTTTGTCCGACTAGACTTCCTTGACCGCTTGGACCTTGGCGGGCTCGGAGATAGAGGAGGACTCAGAGGTTCCGGGGATCCTCCGGTCGACAAAATGGGCGAACGGTAGCCCTCACTCCCCTCCTCGTCGTCCATCCCGTACCGCTCTGAGAATTTCTGATAGGCGAAACAGAAGGCCTCGTCTTCTCCAAATTCCAGCTGAGTCGTTCGTTTGCTCGAGCCTCGAAACGCCTTGTCGTAAACTAAAGCGTCAACGATCATCCTCATTCAACACTCACTCTCAATCGCATTCCGATGCTCCTGATGCTCTTGATATAATCTCAGCAGGACTTTCGGACAATCCTTGGGATCAATCTGTTCCGCTGTGGTGCAAAAGAAAGCGAAAGCGATGAAAAACCGCTCTCCTTACGGCATCGTCAACATCTTTGCTCATATGCGTAGTGGACAACACTCACGACTCTCGCCATCCCTTTGTTGAGATCCCTTCTTACGTTCCTCGATCTCGCCTCCAGCGCTTTGGCCTTTTTGTCATGAGCATCCCGGCCGATTCCACGATCGATCACTCTCTGTTCGTCCTCGTCGAGTTGTTTGAAGCGTCGCAATAAAGGCGGTGGTCGCACAGGACGAGGTGGCGTTGCTGGAAGCGACCGGGGCGAAGGAAAGAGATGTTGCCGAGGTAGGAGATCAAGAGGTCGACCTTTCTTTTGGGAGTGCGCTCCGCGTTTCCTTCGCCTAGCCGTCGACACTCTCTGTCCTGGAGCGCTGGGGGAAGGGGAACCGAGCTGGTTGACGTCTGCCCGATCCATCATTCCAATATCGAATTTGGATACCGCTTCATCATCGCTCCGGATTGGACTGCCTCGACGGAGGGAAGTTGTCGATGAGCTTACCCGATTCGCAGACTTCTTGGCATGAGCATCGTAGAAATCGATGGAAAGCTTCACTCACCGCCGGCTGCAATGTCGGCGATTGCAGAATGGAATCGATGGGCATGTCTTCTGAAAGATGAGCTCTGGATACCACAACTGATCCTCACCTTGGAAAGCTTCGAACTCCAATGGAGTGCTACCGCTGTCCTGCTCGCCCCAATCCGGAAGAAGACTTTCTTTCATGATCTGCTTGTCCTTCCTTCCATGTTCGGGAGTAGCCTGAAACGACTCCAGGTGTTCAGTAGTGACTGGCGTTTTGGTGAGAGTTTCCGAACGAGGTTGAAAAGGAGTTCTGAACAGAATCGAAGACACCCACTCGGAGGAGTTCTTGGCGAGCTGACGAACCAGATCCGCATCTACTCCTAAGACAGGGTGTAGAAGGTTCATGGTCTCGGATGAAGAGGAGCCGGAGGTCTCCTTGTCGATCTACGGATCAGAAACCAGTCATAACGTGAAACTCACCTGATCGAGGATCACCCCAGCGTAGGCTCGCTTCATCGCCTCCTCGTATGCCTGGAACAATTCATCCTCCAGCCGGTTCGAGCCATCAGATGACGACGACGAAGAAGACACTACTGGACAGCTTAATGGCGGGGGAAGATGCGAGTTTGATAGGCCTGATTTTCAGTATCGGAATCATACGAAATCGGGCGGGCTCACCCTCGTTTTGATGCGTTACTGCTCCGGCAGAGGAAGATGAAAGACGCCCATTGTGGTAGTCGTGATTCTGCATTCCGATTCTGTACTCCGGCTAAACCATAAGAGTCATATTGTTACATCGAGTAAGACTCACTCGCAAGCTTGATCCCCGCCCGCCTTTCCCTGGCTTCCCCTGCTCGTCGATATGAAGCGGCGATGGGGTTTTGTATTCGGCAAAAGGCTGGTTTCGATCTCTTTGGCAAGGCGGCAGTGCCGCAGACTGCTGTACCGGGAACACCCTGGCGTCGATGGGTCGGTTGAGAGCATATGGCGTTAGGACCATGTTGTAGTCAACGTGAAAGAAATACAAGCCAAAAAGCTCACTTGCTCGAGGTGAAAAAGCTCACTTGGGGCTACTGAGTTGCGGCAATACCAATGTGGCAAAAAAAGCTCACTTCGTAAATCCAAAAGCTCACTTCGCTAGATGAGAAGCTTGATACGATGTCACGCTCGATACAAAGCAAGCTTCGCTTCCGGGAGCGTTTCGAGGAGCAATCTATGACCTTCTGTACGTGTTCAGCTTAATCAGGCAGCTATCCAAGTGGTAGGGTCAGTGACTGTGTGAATATAAATGGGACTTTGTGCGCTAAGCCCGCACTTTTCGCACCCCTGGACCGTCTCCGCACAGAGTCCATCGTACACTAGGTGGCTGGTGCGTCCTGTCCTCGGCCTGTCTTTCCCGATTGGCCTTGTGAAGGAGCAGAACGGTCTTGATACGAGAGCTTTTCATTTCCACAAGCGAATGTCCTCCTTCAATGGCCAGGGTGACTCTGAAACGCGCTTGCGAATTTCGAGTCCGCCCGCGTTGTTCTTCAATTGCTTTTTTTATCTTCATCATCAACTTCGATACAACATGGGCTCAACCCGTGGAGCAAACCTCCGAGTGTATACCGGTGTAAGAGCCAACTTCCGACTCGGCTCATCTCGAGCATCACGCGACGATACTTGGAGTCACATCACCAGACGCTCATCCTCAACAACAATCGACAAGTTTCCGATCTCTTCACCAGATTCATGGGATTCGCTTTCGGTCAACGAGCAGACGGAGAGAGAGAGAAAAGAGCTTTGGCGAGCGATATCAAACCGACTTGCTCCTGTCGAATCTTCCAACACCGCCTGGCTCGAATCCGATGTCATTCCCAAGGCGCTAAATAGATTCAAGGGTTGCGTGATCATGTACGGCCAAACTGGGAGCGGGAAATCGTTTTCGACGAGACAGTGCTTGGAATCGTTTGTGGACGATATCATTGGGATGCCTCGAGACGTTACGGCGGTCACGGGCAGGAACGTTCCCCCTTCCATGCACCTCCAGGTTGCAGAAATCATCGGCAGCACCATCACCGATATTCTCCAACCCGACGACGTCACTCAACCGAGAACTATCCAGCAGTTCATTCAATCAGGTTTCACCTCCAAGGCCATCGGCTCCCGGTCTGATTTCGTGCGGACTTTCGAGAATCTACCACGCTTTACTGCGTCGACATGCCGCAACGCCCACTCCAGCCGAAAGCACACCGTCTATCGCCTGGTATGTCCCGCTCTCCTTTTCCTGCGAACCTGCGCAGAGACCTCTTGTGGCTTCCCGTCTTCTGAACATTATCATTTGGAAACAAGTTGACGGGTCAGGTTGCACAGGGGGATGTGAAAAGCTCGGTCGGAATTCCACACTTTATGGCTCAGCTTTGCGTCATTGGTCAGTTCGTCTCGCTGTGTGTGTGAAGGTAGTTTTCACTGAGACATGTAGATCTATGCGGCTCAGAGAGTCTGGATGCAGCTGGGCAGAATGCTACACGGGCCGCCGAGGGGAATGAAATCAGACAAGAGTAAGTATCCTCGCATCGTCGGACGGACATTATACATACAGGGCTTTTGCTGAAGCGCGTTCTATAGCCTTTTGAGCTTTGGTAGGATGCTCCGACAGCTCCAGGCGGGGAAGACTGCGTGGTATGGTCGGAATATGTGAGTTCAGCTGCCTCCTGCTTTGGGCGACGAAGTCTTTCCTGGGACCAGTCAAAAAGATCAAGGCATCAGTTAATTTTGCAGTGCCCGGCTGGTACATGGCTTGCTTGAATCGTCGTCCAGCTGTTACTTGCTAGCCACCTTCGATCCCGACACGGCGGCCTCGATCAGAAACGAGACGAATCGGACCCTGGACACTCTACTCACCTTTGGTTCTATTGTTGTTAAACCCGTCGTGGCGGACATTGTTCCTCTTCATTCGATTAGGGATTCTACTTCTCCGGTGGACAACGCGAAGGAATATGGGCGGAGCGAGATGGAAGAAGCCGAAATGGCCAGGAAGGTGGGTCATTCTCAATCCGACCCAAATATCCACATTCTTCACCTTTTCTGCTGCATACGAGGCATACATTTCGATTTCCGATGCTAAACTCCAGGACATGGAGCGAAAAATCACTCGACTGGAGGAGGAGCGCGTCGAATATAAGGTGGGTAGACCAGAAGTCTGTTCAGTCTCGCTGGGCGTGGGTGCTCACACGTCCAGTCTGACAGGTTCAAACTTATCACCCTCATCCGTCTGCTGGCTTTGGTATGTGGAGCCGCGTGGTCTGTCGCTCAGACCTAGATATAAGGGGCTGATAAGATAGAACCTGGATGGTGAAGAGAGTCAAACCGAGAAGGAAGCGAGAATTATGGCAATGCCCAAAGCACAGGTGAGAGCGACAGCTTTCGATGCTGTTTGTTCTACTTGCTGATCCTGCTAGCTTCAACAGCTGGTCGACGCTTTCGAAGGTCATGTCAAAGATCTCGCCAGGAAAGCGCAGCTACAGTCACTAGACGTCGAAACGGTAGCAGAACAAGCTGCAGTGCAGGAGATGGAGCGAAAGCTCTTGGCACAGTCTGCAAAGGAGTCGGCCTTCCTTGCAAGGATCTCCGAGCTGGTACGCAAACTCGTCTCACCTGAGACGTCGTTGATAAAATCTCCTTAACGACTTAGGAGACACATCTTGTTGAAAGTACACTGGCAACCCAAGCATGTTCGTCGCAGGATACGGTCGTCCGTAGCATCGGGAGGATGCCCCAGGAATGGGAAGCTGCACCGAAATGGTCCACCCGTCAGCAGGCATGGCGTACAAAGGAGGGGGGAGCTGAGTTGAAGTGTGCCCCTGGGGAGATATCTACATACTGTGATTGTTTTTCAAAGCGAGTCAAGTGATGAATGCACGACATATACGAAATGCAATGTCCAGCCAAGCGACAACGGCCCTACAAAGGAAGCTCCTGCTCGAGGATAGTAAGCACTAGGATGGCAGTCTAGAGCCTTTCAACGGTGCGCCGTCGCCCTGCAGTAAGTTCGACAGATAGCTCTCCCGGCCCTTCGGAAAAATATATGACGATCGTCGGCGTGCAAGCCAATTAGTGGACTATCCCAATTAAGATGATAGACACCTCCCGCTGACGTCCAGGAGGGTAGTCCATATACTGTACCTGAGCTATAGTCGTTCTCACGCAGTCCCGCCGTCCTGCTCAACATGGAAAAAAGTGCCTTCGAGTAGTGGTCGGAAGTTCATCGGAGTTGAAGAATTGCGAGTAAGAGGGTTATGTGCTCGATTAGACGCGCAACCAGTCGGGGAGCAAAGATTATCCGATGGGAGTTTCGCAGGGGCAGGTGATTAATGATGGATAGCTGAGATATTGTCACACACCAAATCCGGGTATCGCCTTGGCTGGAGAAATGGTGTCACCAATCGGTCAGCTCACATTGCAACCCAGATCACCTGTTGAGTGAAAGGCACCGGAACTCAAGAAAGCGATGTTCGTTTGGTCGCGAATGACGTGAAAAACGATCTGCTGGTGTAGGGAATACGATGGAATTGGTTGCTCATCGGCATCTGCTAGTCTCCCAGGACCAAAGCGACCTTACTTCGACGAGTTCTTCAGCTTGCATGTAGGGCTCGATAGGCCAAAAGCCGTTCAATGTAGCCTAAGAGGAGTTTGCATCGCCAGCGAAAACGTAAGGATCGATATTGGGGTATCGCTTTTGGTAACAGGTAGCGCCATGTACTTCGTTCTGACACTTATGACTAAGAAGTCTCTTGTTGTCCAGTGTGTCATATCTGTTGACCAGTACGACGTATCGTTTGTCCAATGTCCATCATTTGATGGATATCGTCCAATGTGGTCCGTAGGACGTCCAGAGTGCCGTTTCTGATGTCCAAGATCACCTTGCTTGTTGACCTTAGGAGCGCATTTGGAACAAGTGCGATCCTTACCGAGCAATACCCTCTTATCGAATAGAATGGCTATGTCAAACTCTCGGAGCCCTAGGGATGTTGCCTACTATTGATTTGAGATCGATCAGATCATTTTAAGATGGAAAAGTCCGAACTGAATACCAACGAACTGTGTCCATGGAATGCAAAGTGCGGGGTCCAAAACATGATGCCACTAAATAGGGCGGTGACTGGTCATCGTGTTTTCAATCACCGCACATCCGCGCAAGTATTTGTCGTATTTGTCGGATTTAGACTCGAATAGCATAGAATGAGGGCGATGTAGCGATAGATAGGATGAAGTACAAAGCATGAAGAGAGAAGAACTGCGGTGCAGAAGGTGCCAGCGCATCGGTAGTGGCAACACAGAGCGGAGGTCGCCGTCTAGGCGTCCTATTCTAACAGTATTGGCCAAAGTAGTGGAAGCGAGCACGCAAGGAGACTGGGCAGAACGACCGAGGCAGCGATAAGTAAGCGGTCGAAAGCGGTTAGAGGATTTAAAATGGTCAGATATCCGGCCATTTCAGTGAATACGGTCAACAGCTTCAGAAGCGGTCAGAATGATGGACAAAGGGGTCAACACAGTTCAGAATTGACAACGAACAACACGATCAGAATCAAACACTGCCATAAAAATGAATCAGAACAGTCAACACGGTTGAATAATTGGTCGGAACGATCAAAATAAACAGCGCGGTCAAACGCCAGTATAGCAGCTTTTGAGTCAGACGTAACAAGTAACAACATCCGCTCTGCTAATAATCGAGCCTCAGCTGCCTCTTCTCCTGTTCTCCTTCTTGCGCTTTCTGTGTGCATCACTTGCGTGTAACAACAAAGTCTTGCCCCCGATCAAAATTGTTGAAGCAACGAGCGTGGCAAAAGTAGCAGAAGTTGTTAAAACGGTCAAAACGGTTGTTAAAACGGTCAAAACGGTCAAAACGGTTATTACGGTCAGAACGGTCAAAACGGTCAAAACGGTATACACGGTCAACACGGTCAACACGGTCAACACGGTCAATATTGGGACGGGACAGCTGAGGCGTCAACCTTCGCTCTATCTGGTCACTCATGCACTCAGACCTCTTGCAACGCAACTAATGCTATGCAATGCTTCTCTCGTTGTTCTGTGTGTTGACATCTTATGCTATCTTATCCCCAATCTGACATGCAAGATGGTTATACGGTCAAAGATGACCTAGACTCCTCCACCATACAATACCTCGCTTTCCATGCTATGCTGGATTTGGTCTGACTCCCCATAGCTTGCTGTCAAAGATGATTTTTCGATGTTCGGGCTGGACGGATCGAGAGAGAAACGTCCGTCAAGGAGTATCAAGGGAATAGAGCGAGGCGAGTCTTTTCCGCAGGGGTCAATGACAATTTGAGTGAAGCTGAGCTTTCGATCTGAGAGTTGTGCTCTGCATGGGGACTTGGGCCAACATGGTCCGCCTCCTCACAGTTGATGTCCAAGGCGACCACTTTGTAGTCCACCAATCCATTCTTAGAGTCCGAAACAAGGAACTTGTTGTTCAAGGTGTTGTGTTTGGTGTTCAGTGCGTCGCACGTTTTGACGACTGAGTTGCGCTGACTGAGTTGCGGTTCCTGTTGAATACCAAAACCATGCCATCTTTCAGAAACATGAAAAGATCTATTGTTGCACGTTGCAGATATCTGCCTCAATCGCAATCGGCAGATTCCAGATAGTCGATCTGAGGTGGCCAAGACGTGCAGAGACACTTGGCAATAGCAAACGAACCGTGTGCGTTGATTGAACTGCGTCACTCCAAGATACAACCGTCAGCAAAACCAACGAGTTTGAATACCGACCTGAATACTCAGACCTCTGTGCAGCTGAACCCTATCGTCTCAGCCTGAGATATTGCAGAGGCGTCAGGTGATCGAGTTGACCCACGAGCAGGTGAATACAGCTTGGGCAGTGGTTCGCTTCGCAGGAAAGGATCGAATAACCGTCGGATCTCCTGTGAGACGGTCATCAACCCGTAAGCGCGTCCAAGCGGTCAGAATGCTCAAGAAAGTCTTTCATAACGGATACCAGGAGAAGGCACGGGCAGATGATAAAAAGATTGTACGAACGACAGCCGGCCGATGGGGTTCTCTGATTCTGCTGTTCGGCTTACTGTATTCAGTTCAGATTTTGACAAGGACCTGACAAACTAGCTCACGTTGCTCCTCTGTCTATCAAACAATTAATTGTCATTCCTGCTTGAGCAGAAGAGCAGAATGGGTAAAAATGCAGCCCATGTTTTAATACAAACCGTCAAATTGACCGCTGACCGATGTTTCGGGCTTCGCTGACACACTACTTATCCTGGAGCCCATTGTGTCTCCCAATTCGTCGTCCAAGACGGTCATAAAGGTTGATGACATGCGCCGAAGTAGAAACTTGGTTGCCTGTGCAGCTCGGTGAAATACTCTGTCTGACAACAAGCGCCCCCTAAAGATCTAAAATTCACAGAGCAGGCCAGCTTGACCGAACTGACCGTCGGGAGTCTCGGTGCTGAAGCCCTATGGCTTGCTACGCGGACATTCGGTACGTCTATCGCCTATAGTCTGCCACCCGACGCTGACTTCACCTCGCGTACCTCGCAAAGCCCTCGACGTTCGACAGAGGCATCCAGTTGGCCATTGGCACAATTTCGGGGCTTGGGCCTGATTTGTGACTGCTAATAGTGATCCAGCCAAGCGTCGACGCCGACGTCAGCAAGTATTCCGAGCTGCATTTGCAAACGAGATACTGCGGCGACATTGAACAACGTCGAGGAACATATATGTAGAAGACCTTCAAAAGATAAAGCACACATCAGCTGACAACAGAACTCCCCAGCGACTCCCAATGAGCAGTCATTGCTAGCCATCCTGTGTTCTGCTTGCACAATCTTTTGAGCAATTTTTCGCATGAACTTTCGATCACCTGTCGCCCCCGCCCAGGAGATTCTTGCTATAGGTGTAGACCACGATTCTGACGGTCAGCTCGTCCAGACTGACTGCCTTCAAGGCTAGGCTGACTGGTCAGTATGTAAGAGTGACTGTGATGACATAGTGGAGCTGCGTGGCAGTAAACGCAGCGCATGGCTGGTGGCAACGCCGAGCAGAACTTGCCGGTCTACGCGTTCTAGCCCAGCCTCGCGAGCTTCTTTGACCGTCTCAAGCAGGCTTTCTTATTGTTTTGACCGTCTCAACGCAGCTCATACAATATCGTTCACTCCCAACACGTTCCACCTAGCTCAAGCACAACTCTATGAGATCAGCTGGAAAACTTCAAGGATGGTTCGAATAGCGAATACAGATATTCTGAGCGGCAGATGATCAGCGCAAGCGGTGCACAGCTCGTGAAATCAACCATGCACTGGCCTTGACAGACACAAGGGCCAATCCAACAGTCCTAGACGTCACATGAGCATCGCGGAGCGTACGATACGTCGAAGCGAGCCTTCGATCGGTCAAATTCTAGCCTTTGACGGTCAGAATATTACGTTAGACGGTCAGATTACTGCGTTGAGTGGGTATCCTCCGATGCTAGCCAGATAGTCTCGCGAGGCCGATGGCGTCCATCTTTCAGGTCGTACTTCACATCGAATCTGAATAGGAACTAGGCAGTCAATTGAGAGGCTCGACTCCGATCGGTAAGAACCAGGCCTGATGGGTGCCTTTATTCACTGGATTGACATGTCCAATCCTCAAAGATTGGGCGTTGCATTACTGCAAATATCCTTCAGTTCCTTTGAACGTTGTGCGTTGTGCATTGCTCATTATGGTGAAGCGCTTATCATAGTAGGACACCGTTTGGCCCAGAGAAAGTAAGCGTGAAAGGTGAAATTGAGCAAGCGGGACCAGCTAGAGGTCTGCACCTCACCGTGCAAGATCACGAAAGCGGTAAGCTATCCATAGTCTGTTTGTCGTCCAAGATCTGGGTTTTGTAGTCCAATGTCGATTCGTTGGTGTCCACAATCCCATGGAGGCTTGTCCAGACTCCGCTATTCATATCGGCGCGGCCTGACGGTCAAAACTTGATGGGCACGTCCGCGACGTATGATTGCGGGCTGATATGAGGATAGAAAGACAACTCATGCTGCATTGCGGCGTTGACCGAACTGTGACGAAGATCGCGATTGACCGCAAACTTGAAAACATTATTATTATTTCTGCAGCTTGTTCTGGCAATCGCAGAACGATCACCGCTCGCCCACAGCGCAGCCGCGATGCCAGTGAAGGTTCCCGATTTGTATTTTGATTATTGTGCGGGTAATGCACATGTCGAATTCAAGTGATGCACTACGAGTAACATGGGAGATATACTATAGAACTTGTCGACATCTGCCCCAGGTGAACGGACACCTCTAAGAAAATCAAATCGGTCAATTATAGATCAAGCTCAATGAAGATCCACCAGAGTGATGATTGTTAGGTTTTTGCTCTCATTTTGGAGCACGTTAGCTCAGTGTGTGCGCAATTGTTACAAGGCGGGAGCATGTAGGACACAAACCGCCGGTTGATCACTCGTCTCGTCAACTCGATTTGAACCGCACACCGCACATCAGGATTCATGATTTGTGACCAACAATGTCTGTTTGTGGTCCAAGTCTGCCTTGCTTGTCGTCCAAAGTCTGCAAGATGCTGTCCAGAGAAATGTATCCGCATCTTGCTCCAACAACCAGCTGTTGACCATGGGTGCTCTGCTTGTTGTCCGGATACCAGCGTATTTTGTCCAGCAGGGGAAGGTTGCTGACCTGGGGAGGATATTTCGCAATGTCCGGGGCATTGACACAGTCATGTCCTCAGATCGCGTCCCTACCGAAAATCTCTGGCCTAGGAATCTGGAGCTGAATATTGACGGTGATATCTCTAAGATCAGCTGAGTGTGGAAGGGTTCAGTCCAGGATGGACCGATCATATTCTAAGGCTTACGACATTAAGAGACAGTAGGATGGAATGTGGTCTACATTAGCGGTACCATCATGTTCGCCGCAGTATACATCTATTTTCCACTCATACCTGCTTGTATAGAGATAGTCTACCACTTTCATTCTACACCACCGACACAATGAGTGATGCATGTAGCACAGGCTGCACAGAAGACGATTCGCGGCGTTGTATGCCACGAAAGCCATAAAGCGTACGGTCGAGAAAAGACGGCCGGTCTGCTCGAGCGAGGAGTAGGTTGACAAGATAAGACACCTCACACCATATCTAGGAAACTTGACTCTAGCTGCGCTATGCACGGCACACTACCGATGCTCGCAAGGAAAGTGCACACCGATGTGGATGGGGATGTGTTAATAGGAAAAGGCATACTCGCGCGGGGTCTTTCAACACTTCGTGCCTGACTCTGAAATGCGGGGTCTTCGAGCACATTGTGCCTGATTCATGGGATTCCGTTTGGCGGCTGCGGGGTGGCATGCCTTTTGTCCTAGCATTACTATAGACTTGTGGACCAGTCACTGGGATTTCGTCCAGCGAATAGCAGACTCACAGTGTCCCGATCTGAAGCTCATCATCAACAAATGGACCTGCCGGTGAATGTGGGACTTTCTTCGCGTTTTGATAGCCGTACGAGCGATGATCCCCGTATTTGATTACTGCATTCCTGTCTTTCTCACCATTCAAACAAATAGTCAAAGCCCGAGGTTTAACATACGAGGTCACTGCGAGCTTTGATCACGGCCACCCCACAATGCGCGCTGCCGCCGAGCGGTTTGTTGCTGCTACATCAGTGACTTTTGCGCTGTTCTTGCCTTAAAGCTATTGCTGGAATGCAGCCTCCACGCTGAGATGCTACGAGACGTCTGCTCGCAATGATGCTGCAAAACCACCCGAATTGAAAAATCGGTTCAACAGTTCGTTACGACCTTATCGTCTTGCAAGTTGATTGAGCCAAGCAGGCGCAAGAACGACATCCACTTTTTTCCGAGTACCGCACACCAGCAAAGTCAAATTCAGGCGATTGGAGACTAGCACAACGGGAAGGGTCGTAGGACGGGAGGCGTCTCGGCATGCGGTGCAATGGGCTGAGTAGTAGGATGCCCAGTCTGCGTCAGCTCTATTCGCTACGCATAACTGGTGGTCGACAACAAGTCCGAACATGACAGTATCGTCAGGGATTAGGAGTTACATCTTCCAACTTCAACCGTAGAATCCCGACACATCTGTTGACCTCGCCCATTGCGGTTCCCCACTGACCCTCCAACGTTCTTTCCATCTCTTCTACGCCTTGTCCCTCGCTGCTCTCTAGTCTTTCAAACTCGGTCCAAGTAGGAAGCAAATCGAGTTGCGAAGCATCGGCACTCAGATCACCCAGTCGGTGCAGACGTCCGTAGTCGATGAGCCCAAGCAAGCGAGCGCGGCTCGCCTCATCCCTCGTACCGAGTACCGACTCCTTGCTTTCTATGACAGCCGCAAGGATGACTGCAGCGGTCCGCACGGCGATCCGTCGTTGTTGCACAAAAGACTCCATTTCGGCATAGACGCATTTGGTTCGGCTTTTGCTGGTCGAACATGCGATGCAGGTCCGGATACTCTTGGCTACTAGCGAAACCGAACCAGAACATATGAAGCCCTTCTTCCGACAAGTTGTGCATCTAAACCGGGGTCCATCGAGATCGGTAACAACATCCTCCGGATAAGCGTCG
>JALPCD010000066.1:0-28426 GCA_026538415.1 Cryptococcus sp. GC_Crypt_1
GCAATCGTGGATGGTACCGCCTTACCCTGGACCGCCGGCTCAAGGCGACGAACCCTTCGAAAAGGGAGACTACCAACCTGCGGCGGAGTGGGCTCAAGCAGGATACGCACCGCCATCTGGTCCCCCTCCCGCTGGTGGATCGAGGGGAGTCGAGGCTCATCAAGCGGAAGAGGAAGCTTGGGAGCGGGCAAGGACAGGCGGTGTGACGGCGCATTTGACGGGTCATGGACCGAATCGGACGAACAGGGACAGTGGGGATCAAGGATACGTCGTAGGTAATGCAGAGGAGGACGAAGCATGGGAGAGGGCGAGAGGAGAAGGAGTGACGGCCCACTTGACGGGTCACCAGAAGCCTCGACGGGATCACGATGAGATTTAGGGAGATGGCAAGTAATTGGAATGTGTCGGAGCAGGTGTGAGAGTGCGACGGGCTCGTGGATAAGACTTCTTGGTTGGAAACACGCATGTATATGTATCTCAACACCAGTCTCCAACTTTCGACCTCGAGGAGCAAAACGCCAGTCACCATCCCGGTTACACGGCATCTGGACTCTGCTCAGATCGAGCCATTCAAGCAAATGCATGTGTTCTGACGCTATTGTACGAGTCTGTTGAATCGAAGGGTTTATAGTTGACAAAAACTGGTAACGAATCTGTGTTGAAAGGGGTTGTGTCCCAGTGGTTAAGGAGCCTGCTTTGCAACGAGACATGTCTTTAAGCAGGAGATCCAGGGTTCGATTCCCTGCGACTCCATTTTTGCTCTCTCCCATCACTACAGGCCACCTAGGTGGCTCATCTTTGAATCCACATGTAGAGCAGCGCCAGACGGATCGACTCGGTGTCTGCTATGTGTGTACAGCAGCATTGCGAAGCTGTTGGCCAGTTTTGAAGTGGTTGTCGAGGCGAACACTTTAACTGGAAGAGAGTGCCACTTTCGGGCTGGCAGGGTCGTTGCATCTCGCGCACCAGATTCAACCATTTCAACCAATTCGACCTTCTCCTCTCTACACCTCCTCTCATTCGCTTTTCTCTCGCCTGACCGCACGATCCCCTCGGTGAGATTCTCATCATGGCGAGCACACGGGTCCAAGATCGGGCACCTCGAGTGAAAAATCGAGCACCCGCTGCGGTCCAGGTCAGTCGTGTCTTCCTCTCTGCCATTAATTTCCAAAGCTGACAATGTTGTAGATCACGGCGGAACAGCTGCTGCGGGAGGCTCAAGAGCGACAGGAGGCACCTGTCACTGCGCCCAGACAGCGAGTGCAGGATCTTGAAGAGCTTTCAGAGTTCCAAGGGAGGAAGAGGCAGGAGTACGAGGGGCGGATCAGGTATTCGAGGGATAGTATTCGATGTGAGTTCTTTTCCTTAGATTTTCTATACCGACCTTCCCGTCTTGACACGAGGTGTGATTGGTGTAGGAGTGGCAAGGTGTGATGAAAGGTGAACAGCGCTGATATGCAGCTTGGATCAAGTATGCGGTCTGGGAAGCGAGTCAGAATGAGTTTGAAAGGTATGTTTGGGTCAAACGTCGAGATGGGGGGTGTGCGCTGATGAGCAGGTCGAGGTCGATCTTTGAACGAGCTCTGGATGTGGACCCCAGATCTGTCGATTTATGGGTAAGCTTCATGCTCCTCCCCGTGCTCGGTGTGGTGCGCTGACGGTCGCAGATCAAGTACACCGACATGGAGCTGAAAGCGAGGAATATCAACCATGCTCGAAACTTGTTCGACCGAGGTATCACCACCCTTCCTCGAGTAGATGCTGTACGTGGATATCTTACGAAACAATCCACAGTATTGTCGCTGACTTGAGTTAGCTCTGGTACAAATACGTCTACCTCGAAGAACTCTTGCTCAACATTGCCGGCGCTCGACAAATCTTCGAAAGATGGATGCAATGGGAGCCCGATGACAAAGCCTGGCAAGCATACATCAAGCTCGAAGAACGATACAACGAGCTCGAGCGTGCGTCAGCCATCTATGAACGATGGATCGGTACTCGACCCATTCCCAAAAACTGGGTCACCTGGGCGAAATTCGAAGAAGAGCGAGGGCAGCCAGACAAGGCAAGAGAGGTCTTTCAGACGGCGTTGGAGTTTTTCGGAGATGATGAGGAGCAGGTGGAAAAGGCGCAGGCGGTGTTCTCGGCGTTTGCAAAGATGGAGACGAGGTTGAAGGAGTTTGAGAGGGCAAGGACAATCTACAAGTTTGCTTTGGCGAGGTTGCCTAGGTCAAAGTCTGCCTCTCGTGAGTCGGCTGGCTGCGTATTTTGCGACGTGCGAGAGCTGACGCCATAGTCTACGCCGCGTATACCAAGTTTGAGAAGCAACGTATGTCGAGACGGTCCATATTCTAGTGGATCTGTATGCTGATGGGGCAGATGGTGATCGAGCTGGAGTCGAGTTGACAGTCTTGGGCAAGAGGCGGATCCAGTACGAGGAAGAGTTGGCCTATGATGGGACGAATTACGATGCTTGGTTTTCCCTTGCAAGGCTGGAAGAGGATGCGTATAGGGCAGACAAGGAGGATGGAGAGGATGTCGAGCCGACTCGAGTCCGAGAGGTCTACGAGCGGGCTGTTGCCAACGTCCCACCTGCTGTTGAGAAGAGGTATGTTGTAGCTCATCTTCTGTTGATCCTGATCTGACTGTCAGGTATTGGCGACGATACATTGTATGTCTGACCAAATGCAATTCCCCCAAGCGCTTTAGCTGACCTTGTCTCTTTCCCTTCGACACTATAGTACTGTACGTGTATATCTCCACCCCCCTCGATCGTGGCTGACGGATAGTATGGCTTCAATACGCTGCTTTCGAGGAGATTGATATCAAAGACTACGACCGAGTGAGGGATATCTACAAGGCAGCTATCAAGCTCGTCCCGCACAAGTCTTTCACCTTTGCCAAGGTGAGCTTCCCAGACACTCGATGCACTTGCACCTAGGCTGACCGGTTTAGCTCTGGTTGTCTTATGCCTTCTTCGAGATCAGGCGTCTGGACGTCAATGCGGCGAGAAAGGTACTCGGAGCGGGGATAGGCATGTGTCCTAAGCCCAAGCTCTTCACTGGCTACATCGAGCTCGAAATGCGGTTGAGAGAGTTTGATCGTGTTCGAAAGCTCTACGAGCGGTTCCTCACCGTGAGTCGTGACCTTGTGATGGCTCGCTGATCCCAGTTTGACCCTTCTTTGAGCTCGGCATGGATCCAGTGGACGCAGGTCGAAAGTGCGGTCGAGGACTTTGAGCGAGTACGAGCCATCTTCGAGCTGGCGGTGCAGCAAGAGCTGGACATGCCGGAGATTGTGTGGAAGGTGAGACGATTCATCCTGTTGGAGACGTCAGTCAAGCTGACGACGATATAGGCATACATCGACTTTGAGGCTGGAGAAGGTGAACGAGAACGAGCTCGACACTTGTACGAGCGTCTCTTGGAGCGTACATCGCACGTCAAGGTGAGCGTCTCGGCTTGCGGATTGTAGGACGAAATGCTGACATTCTTAGGTGTACATTTCGTACGCCCTTATGGAAATGTCGATTTTGGGTGGTGGCGAGGACGAGGATGGCAATGAGATCGAAGGGGAAGAAGGGGATCCCGAGATGGCTCGAGCTATCTTTGAGAGAGGATACAAGGAGCTTCGAAAGCGAGGCGAAAAGGAAGATGTGCGTATATCCTCCTATATCGAGGCGACTCTTGGCTGATCGTCATAGCGCGCGCTCCTGCTGGAAGCCTGGAAATCGTTCGAGGAGCAGAATGGTACCGAGGAGCAAAAAGCAACGGTGCAGGAGATGATGCCGACCACTCGAAAACGATGGAGAAAGGCCGAAGACGGATCTGGGCAGTTGGAAGAATACTGGGATCTCGCTTTCCCCGACGACGAGCGAGACGCCAATCCGTCTTCGTACAAGTTTTTCAAGGCGGCTCAAGAATGGGCTGCGGCGAGGGGTGGGGCTGGAGCTGGGGCTGGGGCCATGGCGGAAGGAGCGTTGGGTGCTGGTGGTCTCAGCTACGATATGCCTGACGACTCGGATGACGAGGATGAGGACGATGAGGATGAAGAGGATGAAGAGGATGCGAATGAAGATGGGGATGGAGTCGGGGATGAGGGTGCCGAGGCGAACGGGCAAAATGGGGAAGCCATGGATGAGGATTAGTGGTAGACCGGGTGGCAGCAGTATCTCCGCATCATGCAGGCAAATTTCCAGTCCAGCACGACCATGCAGATTTCAGATGGAAAGTGAATGCTGCATGATTGTGTGTGTAGCATATCGCCGCGAGTGTCCATAATCCATCTCCTTGCTACCACCGAGACCCAGTGCTATTTTATTATTATATTATACAAATAGTCCATGTTCTTCCTTCTGCTCGTCCGCGGCCGGAGCCGTCCAACACCATCCATATTCAGTAGTCCATACTTCCAAGTCGTTGAATTCCCCGATGGACAGGCGAAGTCTGGTTCTTCTGCTTTGCCAGATCCTTCTCAAACGCCGTCGCATCTCGTTTCGCCGGACCAAGCTCATCATGCCCCCACGCAGAACAAAGCTGTAACCCGTCAGCTACGAAAAGGGTGATGGCTCTTTTTAGCTCACAGCTTTCCAGTCATCCGGCTGAGCACTCTTCTTGATAGCCTCTGGTTGATATACGATCGCAGCGAGTTTGCCTTCGCTCAGATGCCAACCGATATGACAGTGAAGAGGCCAAACACCTGGAAGATCGATATAGATCCCTACCTACGTCAGCCACCACACCGGAAGTGTGCCAGAAGAGGAATGACATACGCAAGACTGCCCAACTTCCACCTGGTATCTCGATCACATCTCGCCTCAGGGGGTTCTTTGTCCAAGCTTCAGCACTCTGCGCCTTCCAACTCTCGGCGGTGAGAACGCCTGATCCTCTTCCGACGATGGCGAAGGGTTTGCCGTGCAAGTGGTATGGGTGCGTGATGAAGCCGTCAAGATTGTTGATGATGAGGTCTCCTCCGCCCATCTTGTCAAAAGTAGCATGGGCGACATATGTCGAGTCGAGGTCGACACCTTGCTGGAGCTGGTACAAGAGGGGATAGCCGATTTGTGATTGGTATGACACATTGTTAAATGCCTGCAGGTTAGCCAGATATCAGGATGGAGTATCAAATGAAGGCTCACGAAAGCACCGATCTTTTTCCCGTTGGCACCGACAAAGTTGCCAAAGGCGGACGACATGACGTTGGTCTGGAGGATCTCGGTGGGAGCGTCCTTGGCGATCCGAGGGCTGATGGTCAGCTACGTAGATCGTCAATCACTCACGTCAAGGTATACTCCATATCGAGGTCTTGGCATTTGGCAGCTTGACCTTGGAGGTCATCCCTATTCATGAGCATTATGCCTGTAGAAGCCACAGGGAACGTACCAAGCCTTCGTATCGGGAGATCTGATCGATGGACTTCGACCGTTGCTATCGACGTATCTCAAGACCGCAAGACCGGTCTGCACTTTGCCTGCAGGTCCGAGACAAGCTGCAAGTCAGCTCGCAGTTGGAGGGAGAGGGTCCGGCTCACCAGTGACCATGTTGGCTCGTATATACCAAGCGCTGCCCGCTCTCCCTTTGTTGGTGTCGATGATGATAGAAGTCCGTTGTCCAACTCCCACCTGAACCTCGTGCAAGCCAGTCGGACCGAAGACTGGGCAGTCGTCAATCTCGACCACATCGAAAGGGTGATTGTCGATAGAGATCCTAAACATGCCTTTTGCATTAGTGACGTTCTCACTGATAGTGAAGAGATGTACCAAGAGAGCCGACATTCAGAATACGGAGTTTGACCTTCTTGCCAGCGGTTACGTTGATCTCCCCGGGTTTGGCAAGAATACAGGGGACGAGGTGGTCTTGTATATCCTGGTTCGAGCAGTTTGTTCGTCCCTACTCGTCAGCGAGGAAGGCACAGCAGTGGAGGAAGCACATACCAGACCGTTGATCAAGATTGCATCGCCTTGAGGAGGTGCTGGGCTCTACCAAGTCAGCACCGAACACAGAGGTTAAAGCTCACTCCTCTATATCCTGCATCGCTGTGCAACGCCTCGACAATGCTCTCAGACTGCAGATCCCTGCTTGTTAGCGATGTGTCGTTGAGGACAGACTTACATCCAGTCTTGGACCATCAAGACGACCTCTTCGTCGAAGTCTCGACCTCTCACAATAGGATCGTTGACCGAGTGAATGATAAACCTTCCCATCAGCTCCATGTTTCATCCCAGCTTGTACTCACGCTCCAGTGATACCATCTGCCATGGTGTTCGCAAAATGAGAATGCCACCAATACGATCCAAACTGATTATCCACCTTGAACCGATAGTCAAACGTCACACCAGGCGCAATAGGGCACTGGCTGTCAGCTCACCCAGCATCAACATCTCCACAACCCGCTCACCTGCGAGATCCCCGGAACTCCGTCCATCGTTTGCGTACCGTTCTGATAGATCCCATGCCAATGTATAGTCATACCGATATCCAGCTTGTTGGTAAAATGGACGACCACCTCGTCTCCCTCATTTGCCTCGATCAAGGGTCCGGGGAATTGTCCATTGACAGCGTAGATCTGACGGGGATATCCGTCGGGGGCGGCAGTCATCTTGGACACATCCCACCAGTACTCTCGCGTAGTCTACATGTCAGCTTGAAAGCTAGAAGCCACCGGGTTAGCTCACCGAGATGTTGTTGATCTCGAAAGAAGGAGACAAAGTCCAGGCCGAGGGGTCTCGTCTGGCCCAAGCAGCTGGAAGAGGTGGTTGAGGGTATAGCGGCTTTGGCAAGAGCTCTGGATTGACTTCGGCGAGGATAGAGTGGGTGATAGAGCTTAGCAGCAGCGGAAGGGTGAAGAAGAGAGGTGACATTGTTGCATATGCGAAGTGTATGGCGCGATTGTCCAGCGTCGAGGTGTTGTGGAGGAGGGGAAAAGATGGTCGAGTGAAGTCGAGTGAAGACTGCATTTCAGCTGAGTAAACATGAGAGAGAAGAAGGCGAAAGAAGAAGAAGACATGGAACAGAGGGCAAGAGATATTCGACGTCTCTTGACCCAAACGCGTTTGGTCGTGACTCTCCTTTGACGGAGAACCAACTCGAGCTCATCGCGCTGTGACGTAGAGCGCAAATCGAGCTCGCAGAGGTGTTTAGGCAGCAGGGGGAGAAGGATGAAAGGATCAAGCGGTGCTGGAAACTCACGTGAATGTTCTGCGACAGTTCGAGAAGCGTCTAGTAAGCTGAGCCTGTGAGGGTGGTCGGAGAGGAGGACAGGAGTGGTCGAATTGTCGAGTAGGACGAGAAGGTCGGCGAGGAGGATAGCGGAGAGGAGAGGAGGGGGGAGTGGAGTGAAGAAGAAGAAGTGGACGAGAGGGTGTCTACCATCTTGAACATATAGCAACAGTCGGGCAAGTCGGGCAAGCCGGGGTGGGCGGTGGGCGGTGGGGGTCAAAGAGTCGAAGGTGCCGAAGGGCGTCGAGCTAAAGTCGATCACACTGTCGCCCGGCGACAAGCAACTGGAATGTCCATCACAGAACGCTCCATGCTATCAAAGCGTACTCGTCTCCCAGCGAGCTCAACATCTGCAACACTGCCCCAGTGGTCGAGTGTCTATCCCGTTGTGCCAGATTAGAGGTGTACATGAGGAAGGATGAAAGGTCAAAGATGAGGAAAGAGCAAAAGCCGACTTCTCCATCCCAAATGATCTCGGCGACTCTGAAACACCCGCCAGTCTAGACACTACGCCACCCGCCAATGCATAGACCATCGACCACTGAAACACCCGTGTCGACTACAGCTACAACCACAAGAATCGCTTGACAGCATAGTCCATCTTTGCAAACAGTCCCGTAGATCTCTCTGCCTGTGCCAAACTGTCTCATCAGTACGAATATTCCCGACCACAGCATTTCCCAACACTCACCTCACGACGTCCTTTTCGACAGGCGGTTCAATCCCTTCGCTCACTTTCCGACATTGTCGGTAAATCCTCTTGACAATCTTCCCGGCCTGCTCCCTACTATTGGCAGCTCGTACGCCGCCCATGTGATCCTCCTCGTCATCGTCCTCGTCGTCTCCGCCATCCGACCTCTCGTCAAATTCCAAAGGCAACACCTTGAACGCGTAAAACTCGGTCCCGCCGGCAGCCAAGGGCGTATCTTCGACCAGTGGCGTACTGGGCATAGGTGGTGTATCGGTCTCGGTAGCGCTAGAGGGGCGGCGTTTCTGATTGTTGCGGATAGAATAGGTGCTGTATCGTGTACTCTCGTTTTCGGTCGAAAAGGTCATCATGAATCCAGCATTCTCCTTGGGGTCTCGTCCAGCTTCTTGCAGCGCCGAGATGATGTATGCTCCATGCTGAAGAGCGGTGATCGAGGCAAGTGGTATGCGCGTAAAGCCAGAGACCTTGTCCAGAGAATAGTTGAATGAGACGACATATATGGCGAGGTTGGTCTGTACAGTCAGTCCAAGGTTTACATGTCATTACTCACCAAGAGCAAGATCTTCTCCTCCAATTTCGAGCTCAGCATTACACCTCGCTCCTCTGGCGAAAGGAGCACCCATCCGCCAAGCTTCTTCTCGTCCTCGCTGATGACCCGGGCAGCGCTGGTCTCGACTAGAAGGTCAGCTTGGTCTGAATCTTCTGACTCACTCGCTGCGCCGCGCAACCTCGACATTTGAGCAACGTTGGTCGTATTCGAGCTCTCCAGGGATTGCAAGAACTCGCTGAAGACGGATAGGTTCCGGTGACCCAGGAAGAACGAGATGACGGCTTGAGCGAAAAAGTCGGACACGGCGCCGTAGAACATTCTGCTCAGAGAGCTGATCCCGTCGTTGAGCTACCAGTCAGTCCTGGTTGACGGGGGAGACTCACCATTCCCTGTATATCCCTCTTGCCTGTTCGAACGAAATCACCCTTGAGGGCAGAAGTGTGAGCATAGCACAAGCTGAGCATGTCTCCGTTGTTGGCCCAGACTATAGTCAGCTTCAACATGTGTCCAGACTCACCATCGTTGAAAACGTTCTCCACCTCTGAAGCTGCAGGTACCAACCCAAGCTGAGTCAACATATCCGACAAGACGTGTCGAGCGAGAGCCGATTGTACCACGTTGGTCCGATCCAAGCAATCGATACAGCTACAGTCAGCCACAGTCGACTTTGATCACTGACTTGGTCCTGAATGCTCCAGACTGCTCCCGCAACGGCTCGTTTGATAGGCTCCAGAAGTAACCCATCGACCCAAAGTCCACCTCACCGACCAGCTCTGAGATATTCTCCCATTTCATCCCGTGGCATTTGGCGTGAAAGTCGAAAGGCTTGTATGTCAGATCGTCCCGCTCGAGCTGTTCCACCAAGTCTCGATAGCCGTTTGTCACTACCGCTTCTTTCCCATTCTGCTCGGACAGGTTGATAATCGTCTACATGTCAGCGAAGGCCGGTAGGGAGTCTTACGATATGTCCATATCGATTCGTAAGGTCATTGAAATGCAGATTGGCGACGGAGTAAGACTGATCGATTGCTTGGTCTAGTACCGGCGGTGGCTTCATCGAGTATGGCGATTGAGACCATTTGAGGGGTATCGACCCTCTCACCTGGATAAAGCTAAACATCGAGACCTTGCTCTCCACCTGCATATAAGCGGTAGCTTCTGATCTTGACTCACCTTGGCTCTGACCATCATCTCCGTCTCGACATAGTTGGCAACGTGTCCCTCATCGTCTATCCCTCTTCTCTGATACCTCAAACCCGCTCTTTCCCTGCTCCTCCTCGAAATGACCGTAAAGTCGATAGGGACGCCGTCGATGACCAGATCCGAACTCTGCATCCATCCTTGCATCACCGGTAGGATGTATGAGTGCAATCCTTTGTCGATAAAGTCGTTCATCAACCACTCGTTCCAGAAAAATCGCCTGTCGACCCTTCTCCACATTGGCACCTGGATATCCGGCTCGATCATGTCATCCTGCTGACCCGACGACGAAGAGGAAGGTAGATCGAGGGAGGAGCGAGGGGTGTTGAGCAGCGAGGCGAGAGCAGTCTCGGTGCTATGCTTCGAAGCGACCTTTCGACATTTCGATTGGATAGAGTGGGTGAGGTCAAAATTGTAGGAAAAGAAGAATCCGCCAGAAGAGAACTCTCGAGTGATCTGCCGTATGATCTTTGTCTCCAAATCTCTTCGAGTGGGAGGATCAGATGGGAAGGGTTTGCTCTCTGCCGATTTATCGGTCGATGTGCGAGGCGATTCTTCCTTTTGCGTAGCCGGTCCATCTCCCTCTTCCACCTCCTCCTTCAGCTCCGCTATGTCCTTTTCGGCTGTTGGCGGTTTGGCCTGTTTCCGTATGGGCAGGAACTTGTTCCAGCTGAATCGCTTGTTGTTGGCCATGGGAGCGATCGGATCCTCGTCCGCTTCGGGCGCTATACTCTCCCGACTCATCGATCCAGCCGTCGTGGCATACCCCTCAGTGTCTGTCTCTCCATCATCATCATCATCATCCTCATCGTCGGACTCCTCTCCCGCCAAACTTCTCTGCTCCTCTGGCCGCTTGGAAGGTGTCGAGGTGGGTGTTGGGCGAAGGTTGAGACCGAGGTTCCACTTGAGCGGGTTCGTCTTCCGAGGTGATTTCGGTTTCAAGGCGTTCTGTATGGTCTGGAGCTGGGAAATGGCAGCGTTGGATAGGTCGGGGTGAAGGGGAATGGAGTAGACCGAGCCGAGGGTATTGACGCGGTAGGGACCGGACTCTTGTGTTGGGAAGAGAGGTTTAGACGACGAAGGGAGAAAGACTAGCAGGTATGCATCTGTAAGTCAGCCGAGGCGTAAACTCCTGGGCACAGCTGGAAGATGGGCTAGAGAAGAAACATACTGTCCCAGAGCCTGGCGATACCTAGTATCCCGCCTAGCTCTACCAATGCCTCGGCTTGACCTTGCCAGCTGCTCACTCCGCCTTTCACTCCCCAGCGTATCAACACGCCCTCGCTCGATGATTCGGGAGGTGGCAAGAGGACAAGACCGTCGACAGTCTTGCCCAGGGATATCTGACGATGAATCGAGGGAGGCATAGGGGGCACGGTGTATTTGGCGGGTAGTGAAGATCGGTTGGACATGATGGGAGGGGATCGCAAACCTAGGTGAAGATGAAAAGGCTGGCGAGCTAGTCCAGATCGCGATCAGGACCGGATCGAAGGAGATAGAACAGGCGAGCGAGCGATGTTGTCGACACAGATGAAATCAAGCTATGTAGTGTGGTCAAGATCAGACATGGGGGGATTGTTGTCCGAAGCTCGAGCGGCGGTGACAACCTTTTCAACGTCATCGACCGCATATTACCTGTCTGCTCGTCTGATCATATGTGCTAGCCTCATGCATATGTCGTTGGTCACAATCCCAAATGTACAACAGGTCTACGGGCTACATAGTCTTCCCTCCTCCAATATCCGCATGCTTAGCTCTGCCCAGCCATCTGGTAGATGAGCCGCAACTGTTCAGGTCCCTGCACCAACATGCCCCTCCATTCCCTCATCTGGTCCACCGTCCTCGCCACGCTATCTTCCGCGAGGTCATCTGGAAGTGAACCCAGAGGCGACGGATCGAGCGGTATCTCTCCTCTTGCAGGCACCAGTAAGGAAGACAAAGCGACAAAGGTTCCCGTCCTTCCCACTCCCGCAGAGCTGAACATCAACATCCGTCCTTGCACGCCCCGAGCAAAGGGTCAACTCACCAATGCACCCAGACTTCCCCATCTCGCACCTCTTCGATCTCGAGCACCAGCCTTCTCAACGCCTCCAGGTCCTTATCTGCAGGCACACCATGATCCGGCCAAGCTTCAAAGTGGTAATGCCGCACTTCCATCTCGTTCACCGTCAAAGTCGTCACCCTCGTCTTGATCTCCTCCCTCCATTCTCCCTCGCCAACCTTGATAGCCATCTCCCCAAACGTCGCAGGTAGCAGATATCTATCCGCTTTGATTATTCCCCTCTCCTCCCATCCCGTCAATTGGACCAGTATCGGTCTCTTCCCCTGGGCATTGGGCGACAGTCGAGCACTGGACAACAAAGGATGTTTCGAGGCTGACCGCTCGTATATCGCCTGAAACCACGTATCAAACGTCCGAGGCGTAGGCGCCTGACTAGCAACCCACCATTGTCGACCGTCGGAGATGAGGTTTGCGTTGAGGTATCCGGCAGAGGGGAGGACGGCGGTCCGGTCGTAGGCGAGGATGTTGGAATATCGATTCGAACTGCGGTGTTTCTGCGATCTAGCGGTAGAGTAGAAGGTGTGTTGAGGGGTGGGATAGTGTGCTGGGAAGGCGTACTCTGCTCGAGCTGCTTCTCTATCTGCCAAGATGTGGTATGCTTGCTTGAATGTCATGATAATAGGAGTGGTCGCGGTACAGAGCAATGGACAAGGGATGCCATCTCATCTCATCTTGACGCGTCTTGATAGTACTCTATCCTTTGCCCCCCTGACGTGTCTCTCGCTTTGCTCGTTCGTTGGGTTGTTGTTTCAGCTTCGCCCAAGACTGTCCTCGACTTTCACACTCGACACTTAGACCTCGCACATCTATCTCGCTCAAGCGGACGACCTTGCTAGACCGACTGGATCAAATTGTGGTCCGCTCGATGTCTGCTACCCGAATCCCTACGGAACAATCATCATGAGCACCCCATCCTCGCCCTCTTCGCCTCATCCCTCGACCCTACCTACCTCTCACCCGCTTATACTCGAGCTCGGCTCCCTTCGTCAACAGCTCGCACAGTACCAAAAAGCCGCACATCAATCGTCGATCCAGCTCCAAGGATCCAAGCTCGAGCACAACCTCCTCAGGGAGCGTTATTCCAACCTGGAGAATGTGGAAGCAACCTTACGAGCTGAAGTTGCGACACTCAGGTGAGCTTTCTCTCTTCTCGATATTTCTCGCATTTTATACTGACGAACTAGGTCAAATCCCGCCCCTACCCCTCTCCAACCCACCAGCACAGCCCTCACCGAGCTGTCCCTTGCCCATCGACGACTATCGGCCAAGCTCGACTTGACCGAATCTCAACTCGCTGCGGCCTCCCTCGAGCTCGCTACTGCGCAACAGGAAATCGTCCGAGTCAACAAAGAGCGAGACGGCGAACGAGCGACCATCAATGAGCTCAGGCGGATAGAGGAAGACCGGGAAGAAGAGGTGGAATGGGAACGAGCAGAGAGGAGGAAGGCGGAAGAGCAAAAGAAGCTATGGTGCGTTCTTTCGTTCTTCCTGTTGACAATGCTAACCCCCAGTGATCTAGCTCTCCAAGAGTACTCTACCCTTGTCCATTCGCTCGACCCATCGGCTGTCCCCCCTCAAACCCCTTCAGCATCGACATCTTCCACCAATATCCTTCAGACTACGCCAGACCTGTCCGATGCCAACTCGACACCCCTGGCCAGCCCATCGTCTACCGTCTTCAGCTCTTCCGAGTCGATATCTAATCTCCTCATCGGTCAGAAGGGGGTCCACCAACTCTTCAACGATTTTACCACTACCCTCACCGCAAGGGAGAAGGCGCTCCACTCCGCTCACGCCAAAGTCGAAGAGCTCGAACGAAATCTACAAACCCTTCGACAACAGCTCGAGACGGAGACTCAGCTCCGAGTAGCCGCTCAGAACGAGCGGGAATCCGCTTTGCGGGACGATGGGAGTGCCGCCAAGGTGGTCGAGCGGTACATGACTTTTACCCAAAAGACGCATGCTACGGTACATATGCACCTCGATAATCTCCGTACTCGATCGAACGCCACGCAAACATCGCTACGGAACGAGCTTGCAGGATTGAGGGTGCAACTTGTATCGGAGCATGTCAGGGCGGAGAAGCTGCGTGGGGCATTGGACGAGATGAGTGAAGGGGTAGCGAGAGAAGCAGCAGGCAGGAGAAGGGAAGTAGCTCTGAGGTTGAAGATGCTGTCGCTGGAAGAGAAGAGGGAAAGGAGGATCGAGAAATGGCTAGACCGAGTCAGACGGACTACCGATGGCGCAGAGGGAGCTGTGGTCGAGCCGGATATCCTGGAAGCGTTGCTGGAGGAAGGGGTCGAGGCGGTGGAGAAGGAACGTCCGGATATTGCCAAGCCTAAATTCTGGAGGAGAGTATCCAAGCGGAAAACGGCAATACCGATCGTCGACGAGAGAGAAGAGAGCATTGCGAGGGTGCTGTTGGCGGAGGAGCTGGTCAATACCTTGGTGCAGGATCTGCAAGTGGAGACGGAGCGAAGGGTGGAGCTGGAGAAGCAGAGGGTGGAATGGTTGGCGAAGGATGCGGCGGATGGTATAGCACCTGCGGAAGAGGTCGACGGGGATTTGATGTTCGACGAGTCGCTCGAGATGAATGGCACGCACGATGAGAAAGAGGAGACGGTCGAAAAGCTGGAAACATCTCCGCCTCCGCCCAGGACGCCTTCGCCGTTGCCCGACATGCCGCCCATGTTACCTCGACTGCGAGAACTCTTCGCTCCTCTCACCGAGCGGTATACCCCTCTCCAGAGATCGCTGCACGACCTGGCCCATTCCCTCGACTCGCTACGCTCCACATCACCCTTGCCCAAGCCGCCTCAACGTAAACCCATGCTCAACCTTTCCCGCCGACCAACACATACCTCCGTTCTCGATGCGATACATGAAGTGATAGAGGATGCTCGAGTCGACGTTGAGATTGCTCTGGCAGACGAAGAGAGGGTCTATCGAGGCTTCGAAGCGCTGCTGGGCGTGGGGAAATCTGGTGCGGTACAAGAGAAGGAGGTTATCAAGGATGCGGAAGAGTACATCGAGCATCGACAAGCATGGGATGGATACACCAAACTTCAGAAACGGATAGACGACATCGAGCATGATCTCACGAGCGTTCAACGAGTAATACATGAAGGAGAAGGGCTGGAAACCGACGAGACTACGAAATGGGGCGATCTGGAGTTGCGGACGGTGGCTGTACCGACTCGGCATCCAATCAGCCCGGTGGAGAGCACGAAGAAGGGGTCGAGGATTTTGTCGGGTGTGGGGAACGTGGGGAGATCTTTCTCGTCGAGCGTGATTGGCGCACCGAGGAGGATGGGCAGCTTTGCTGGTGGACTGTACAAGTCGAAAGACGGCGAGACGTTGCCTCTGGGTGGGAGGTTACTCGACAGGGAGGATGAAGATGGAGTGGAGTAGGGCGCACATCTGGTGTACAGCGTGGTATCTATGCACTGGCTATCGTCTTGCTGTATGAGATTGCTAACCCGCGTAGTCGAAGATGATGAATAGTCCGATACCGCCAATCAACAAGGGGAGAAACGCGGCCTCGAGCCCAGTCCGACCGACGATCGCCCCACACTTGTGCCACCAGCCGTCTATCTGTCCGATACGCCTCATGTCTCCTCTATCGATGCTCCTTGGGGTGGACGACCATGCGAGTGGACCTTGCAAGGCGACAAGGGCGAGACAGGCGAGTAGGAAGAAGGTCATCCAGGTGCTCTGCTTGATGGTAGGGGTCGCGCTGGGTACCTTGACTGTTCGCCTGGTGTCGCTACTGGAGGACCTTGAGGATGGTGGGCAGATGGAATACTTGGGCGAGGCGGAGGGTAGCAGGCTGAAGGGGAGAGCGATGAGGGTGGAGAATACGCCCAGAGATGCCAGGATGAGGATAACAATGGCTAGAGGGTGGAGAAAAGGAGACGGATAGGTCGTTGGCAGGACTGGCGAAGGTGCCGATGTCGTGTACGGAGAGTGGTATCGAGGCATCTTCGATCGAGCAGAGCCACGAATTCGATCCGCAAGTTGAATGATGAGCGGCAGGCGATGGTGAAAATGACATTTGGCAGCATGATCCTTTGAAGAGACTTCGACAAAGGATCCAGAATCCAGCCAGTCAACTATCCCAACCAGTCTGACCTGTCCACGTCCCAACATACATAATGTACTATGCAGGTCGCGTACTACACAGGTCGTGTACTGGGTTCCTATCAGCCATGGATGCATGCACACCGGGTGAGAACTCTCTTCTGTTCGATGCGGAATGCTAAGACCGCGGCTGAGTCGGGGGCCGGATGAGACGCGGTGAGGCCGCGCAACAGGCCGAATCCCCTTCCTTCCCCTCCCTTTCCCTGCCCCCGTTTGACCGAAGACGACTCGTCAGACGAAACATACACGGCTTTGCATCGCGTTTCCCATCTTCCCACATCAACTCTCAATCTCTGCTTGCTCGTTGCGATCAACTGGCTGCTCGCCTCGCTCGACGTTCTCGACTTGCGAGATACGATCCACTCGACCGATCATCGCAGATCGCTAGAGTCTCGTAAACAATAATAATAATAATCTCGACAAAACCGACCTCCGATCATGTCTTCTCCTCCTTCCAACCCGCTCAACGATCCTCCTGCCTCTACCGCTCACCCTCATCCCAAGCCTACCGACCTCGAAGCCGAGACTCTCGAAGCTCGAACGCTTGCTGGAGGAGTGCCCTTCCCCGCTGTGACTGCACCATTTGCCCTCGACCCCACTCCTACAAACGCCACCCGACAAACCTCGAATTCCGACACGTCCCTCGAACCACCTTCCAAAGAGCGAGCCGCCTCTTCCTCGAACGACTCGACGATCACCGAGACCAAGAAAGGTCGTTTCGCGTTCGGCAGAAAGAAGAAGCAGGACAAGGAAGATGAGAAGGTCAATGTGGAGGACAAGGACAAGGTTCCCGCTATTGGGATCTTCCAGCTCTATCGATTCTCGAAACCCCACGAAGTCGCCTTGAACATCATCGGCCTCTTTCTCGCCGCGCTATCCGGAGCGACTCAACCCCTCATGACCCTCATCTTTGGTCGACTTACCAACGACTTTACCAACTTCGGCATCATCACGCAAGAAATTGTGAGCTCGGGTATCTCGGCGGATCGAGCTGCGTTGCTCGATCAGGCCAAGGCGGATTTGAAAACACAGGCGGGGCATAATGCCCTCTACCTCATGGCGCTTGGGCTGGGGATGTTCGTGACGACTTGGGCATACATGTTTATTTGGAACTGGACGGGGGAGGTGAACGCCAAGCGAGTCAGGGAGAAGTATTTGCATGCCACTCTGCGTCAGAATGTCAGTCTTTTTCTTTGGGTTTTTTGCGTCTTTCGCGCTGATGAGTAGATCGCATATTTCGACGATCTCGGTGCGGGAGAAGTCGCTACGAGGATTCAAGCCGACGCAGCGCAGTATCAAGAAGGAGTCAGCGAGAAAGTCCCCATCGCGGTATCCTTCCTCGCGACCTTTACCACCGGATACGTGCTCGCCCTCGCTCGAGGTTGGAGATTGGCCTTGGTGCTCGCCTGCTCGATGTTGCCGGTTATCATGATGGGTGGTACCCTCATGCAAGTGTTGATGCGGAAATACCTCGCCATTACGCTCGATCAGACTGGAAAGGCTGGAGGAGTCGCGGAAGAGGTCATTTCGAGTATCCGGTCTGTCCACGCCTTTGGAGCGTCAAGATTGCTTCAGGGCAAGTTCAACAATCACATTGAGAATGTGAGGCAAGCTGGAAGGAAGAGTGTGAGAGGAGAGTCTACCGGTCTTGGTATCATCTGTGAGTTAGTTCCTATCGACTGCGAATCTTTTGGCTGATCCGCAGTCTTCGTTGTATATGCAGCCTATGGTGAGCTTCAGCAGTGCTGGTAACGTGTCGAAGCTGACGTACAGGTCTGGCGTTCTTCTACGGTGCCATCTTGGTCTACCAAGGGAAGACCAACGTTGGAGTCGTCATCAACGTCTTCCTCTCCGTCCTCATTGGTTCCTTCTCCCTCGCCATGCTCGCTCCCGAGATCCAAGCTATCAACAAAGCTTGCAGTGCCGCAGCCAAACTCTTCTCAACCATCGACCGAGTACCCTCTATCGATTCGGCTGATCCCGGAGGCTTGAAGCCGGATATCGTCCGAGGAGAGATCACCTTTGAAAACGTCAAATTCCACTATCCCTCTCGACCCAATGTCCCCATTCTCAAAGGTCTCACGACGGAGTTTGGCGCTGGAAAGACGGTTGCATTGGTTGGAGCATCGGGAAGTGGAAAGTCGACCGTTGTGGCGTTGGTCGAGCGTTTCTACGATCCTATTGGAGGTGTCGTCAAGCTGGATGGTGTGGATATCAAAGACCTCAACCTGAAATGGTTGAGAAACCAGATTGGTGAGTCGGGATTTCGAGGCATCACGAATGATGGCTGATGAGCAAGGTCTCGTCTCCCAAGAACCTACCTTGTTTGGGACGACAGTTCGAGCCAATGTTGAGCATGGTCTCATCGGATCGAAATGGTACAACGCTTCGGAAGCAGAGAAGTTTGAGCTGGTGCAGCAGGCTTGTATCGACGCCAATGCCCACGAATTCATCCTCAAGCTGCCCAAGGGATACGATACGCATGTCGGAGAACGAGGTGAGCAAACCATCTTCATGTGATTGGAAGAGCTGACGTATCAGGTATGCTCTTGTCTGGTGGTCAAAAACAGCGGGTAGCGATCGCTCGAGCTATCATATCGAACCCTCGTATCCTCTTGCTCGACGAAGCGACATCTGCGCTTGATACCCAGTCCGAGGGAATTGTGCAAGATGCACTCGACAAGGCCGCCAAAGGTCGAACGACAATTGTCATTGCGCACCGACTTTCGACTATTCGTAACGCCGACCTGATCCTCGTCATGGGCGGAGGGGAAATTCTTGAGCAGGGAGATCACAATGCTTTGCTCGAAAACGAGGAAGGTCCGTACGCTAAGCTTGTGTCTACTCAACGCCTGGACGCCGAATCAAACGATCCTGATGCTCGACCTGCTATCTATGACGAACCGCCTACCGCAGCTGTTGCTGGATCCCCGGTCATCGAAAAGGGTACTCTCGCTCGAGCTGTCACTGGTCGATCTCTCGCCAGCGTAGCCATGGAGAAGATCAAGGCGGACCAACAAGCCGAAGAGGAGTCGTCTCAAGGCGGCTTCCGATGGGGTCTTTACTGGCGACTCGTCAAGATGAACACCAACGGCAAATGGATGTACATCTTGGGCGCAATCGCTGCTTGTGCGAGTGGAATGGTTTATCCTTCGCTGGGTATTCTGTTCGGAGCGGCTTTGACCGACTTCCAGATTCAAGACCCGGAACTGCTGAAGTCTTCTCTACAGAGAAAGGCGTAAGTCGGACACCTCTGCTGTGGAAATGGAACTGATGACCAGCCTGTGGTACTTTATCGCAGCTATCTTCGCAGCTATCGCTATCGCTGTTCAGATTTTCTGCTTCTCGCGGAGCGGATGGGAGCTTACCGCCAAACTTAGAAGGGCGCAATTTGGAGCCGTAGTTCGACACGATATCAGCTGGTTTGACGAGGAGAAGAACAGCGTAAGCCTCGACCTATCGAATTGTGGCTAATAGCAGACGGGTGCCACCACTTCCGACTTGTCAGAGCAACCGCAGCGGATCCAAGGCCTGTTCGGCACGACAATGGGTACAATCATCCAGTCTTGCGCTACGCTGGTCGGAGGATGCGTCATCGGTCTCGCCTATGGTCCGCTGCTCGCGTTGGTCGGTATCGCCTGTATTCCCTTGCTGGTCTCGAGTGGATTCATTCGACTCCGAGTGGTCGTTCTCAAGGATCAACGACTCAAGGCGGTACACGCAGAGTCGGCTCAACTTGCGTCTGAAGCGACCAGCGCGGTGAGAACGGTAGCTTCGCTCACGAGGGAAGACGATATCGACTACATCTATTCACAAGCTCTCAAGGGTCCGATGAGGCAATCTGTGTGAGTCGTAGTCGGGATTTGGGGTACATCGCTGACGTCTCAGTCAAGGGTCCATCAAATCGCAAGCGCTTTATGCTGCCAGTCAAGGAATCTCATTCTTGATCATCGCCCTTGTCTTTTACGTTGGAGCATTGTGGATTATATCTGGAAGATATAGCACCTCTCAGTTCTTCACCGTCTTGACCTCTGTCGTAAGTCCTTTTTCTGGCTAAGGTGCCGGCCGAGCTAAATCTACAGATCTTCGCTTCGATGCAAGCTGGAAATGTCTTCAACTTTGTCCCAGACGCGTCCAAGACCAATGTCGCCGCCGCCCATGTTTTCCGACTACTCGACAACGAACCGGTCATCGACGCCTTGTCGACCGAAGGCGTCCACCTGGATGCGGAGAAGGTTTCGGGTCATGTCAGGATTGAAGGTGTACACTTCCGATATCCTACTCGACCGGATGTCCGAGTGCTGCGAGATCTCGATCTGGACGTTCCGGCTGGAACGTACGTTGCGCTTGTCGGTCCATCGGGATGCGGTAAATCGACCACGATTCAGCTGTTCGAGCGATTTTACGACCCTCTTGCGGGTCGAGTGACGCTGGACGGAGTGGATATTCGAGACCTCAACATATCCAGCTATCGATCCAACCTCGCCTTGGTGTCACAAGAGCCGACCTTGTACGCTGGATCGATCCGATTCAACATTCTCATCGGGTCCAACAAGCCTATCGACGAGGTGACTGAAGACGAGCTTATCACTGCGTGCAAGGACGCCAACATTTACGACTTTGTCACGTCTCTCCCGGACGGCTTTAATACCGAAGTAGGAGGTATGTCCCGGCTTTCCTCCCCGGTCATGGCTGCGCTGACTGTTCAGGCAAGGGTGCACAGCTATCGGGTGGTCAGAAGCAACGTATTGCGATCGCTCGAGCCCTCATCCGAAACCCCAAGATTCTCCTTCTCGACGAAGCCACCTCGGCTCTCGACTCTCAGTCTGAAAAGGTCGTTCAAGACGCGTTGGACAAGGCTGCCAAGGGGAGAACGACGATTGCGATTGCTCATCGACTGTCGACCATCCAAAAGGCCGATATCATCTACTGCTTCTCCGAAGGCAAGGTGGCCGAAAAGGGGACGCATTCAGAGTTGTTGGCCAAGAGGGGAGCGTATTACGAGTTGGTGCAGATGCAGAATCTGTCCAAGCAGTAGGTTTGGGATGAAGAGGGTGTTTTGGGTAGAGCTGTATTATATAGAGGCTGCTGTGCTGTGACCTAATGAATGGACGTCTTTATGGATTTGCTTGGCGCAGTGATCGTTCGAGCAAGATGCATCAGGGAGAGAGAAGGGGTAGTGAGGTAACTTAAGGCTAGAGAGAGCGAAGGGACGGATGGATGGATGGATGGATGGATGAAAGGACCGGCCGGCTCTTGGGTGTTAAGCGCCAACAAACGCCCATCACAACCGCCCACCTCGAACATCTCAATCCCCAGCCCCTATATCCCTTTCTTCATGTGCTCTACCATCATCTCGACCTTTCTTCCTCGCGAATCGATACTCCTCACCACTTCAAACACCCATCATGATCCCTCGACGCGTGACATTGCTCAGTCGACAGCTCACAACCCGTCGATACCTCTCCACTCGGGCATCTCGGGTTCTCGCTGCGGTCGGACTCCCTACCGACGGGTCACCCATCGCTGGAGTATATGATGGAGCGTGGAAAGGATCTGGAGCGCAGTTGTTATCGAAGTGTCCAGCTACAGGAGAGACTCTAGCTACTATCAATGGGGTAGGTCTAATCTCTCCCGCCTATTTCCCGCACAAGGACCCTGCAACACCTCGTCATCCTGTTTCCCTTTACGCTAGATCGTTGCCCTGATGCACGGAATTTGAGCTGATCTTATGAGGGTTCTGTTGAGGAGACGCGTCGTGCTATTCAAGCTACGAAGGATGCTGGTCGAGCAGTACGCGATATGCCCGCTCCGAAGAGGGGAGAAGTCGTTCGGCAGATCAGAGAAGTTTTGGCGGACAATGTAGACGCTTTGGGAGATTTGGTCAGCTTGGAGATGGGCAAGATCAAGAGCGAGGGCAAAGGAGAGGTACAAGAGGTGAGCACGAGATTTCCTGGCGACAGGCTGAGAGCTGATGGGCAGTTTGTCGATATCGTGAGCTGGGCATTAAGCAAGCGGAGGTGAGAGACTCATGGGTCAGTGTGACTACGCGACGGGTCTGTCGAGGTCAATGTCTGGAAGAGTGTTGCCTTCGGAGAGACCGCAACATGTCATCTACGAGAGTGAGTCGACAAGAAGCGATGAAGGGATAGATGCTGACATTACAGTACCGAATCCACTGGGTGTTGTCGGGATCTTGTCTGCTTTCAACTTTCCCGTGAGTGCACTTTCCGTCCGCTTTCCCGGCATGATTGCTTGAGCTGAATTACATAGATCGCTGTGTATGGCTGGTGAGCTGCGCGCTTGGTCTCATGGTCAAGAATTAACGAGAATAGGAACCTGTCCATCGCTCTTGTGACCGGGTGAGTCTTTCATACTTCCTCTAAGTACGTCTGACTGACCGGTAGCAACTCTGCCATCTGGAAACCTGCTCCTTCCACACCACTGTGAGTTCGTCTACAAGCCTCATGACGCACTGCTGACTATTGCAGCGTGTCGATAGCAACGACAAAGCTCATCGCACCTGTTCTCGAACGTAATGGTCTGCCGTGAGTTGCTGCTTCCTTGGCGTCCGGTGCTACAGACGTCAGCAAGGAGATCGTCGGCAGCGATCAGGTCAACCTTGGTAGGTCTTGATCGTGTCTCCTTTCCAAATCATGTACTAACGGAGTAGTGAGCTTCACCGGTAGCGAGAAGGTTGGACGGGAGGTAGGCAAGGTGGTTCAAGATCGATTCGGGAAGCCGCTTCTAGAGCTAGGAGGGAACAACGGTATGGCGTCTCTCATCCTTGAGATTTGCGGAGCTGATGACGATAGCGGTCATTTTGGATAAAGATGCGGATCTAGAGTTGGCAATGCAAGCCGTGCTCTTCGCTGCTGTCGGTACTGCGTGAGTTCCATCTTGCACCGTCCATCTCTTCTCTTCTCGCTGGTCTCCCATCTCCCCTCTACAGCTATGCCATACGATTGGATGTCCGTGAGTTGACAAATAGTGGACAACGATGTACCTCGACACGTCGACTCTACCTTCACTCTTCCATCGCCGATGAATTCCTCTCCCGACTACTCCCGCTATACGACGGCTCGAAACTTCCCGTTGGCGATCCCCTCGACCCATCTACCCTCATCGGACCTCTACACAACCCCGGAGCCAGCGAGATATACATGAAGACGCTCAATGGGATCAAGTCGAGAGGAGGGAAGGTGTTGACGAAGCGAGAAGGACCGATAGAGGACGTGTCAGGGTTCAAGGAGGGCAAGGGCGGGAACTTTGTCTGGCCGATTGTGGTCCAGCCGAAGAGGGATGATCCTAGTTGGAAAGAAGAGTGAGCAGGCTGTCGATGATCCCACACAAGGATGGTGGGCTGATGCACAGGACTTTCGCACCCATACTGCAGGTAGCGACATTCGAGACTCTCGAGGAGGCTATACGGTACGCTCAAGCTTTCTTTCGAGATCACCAGGCTAATCATTAGGTTGAACAACGATGTTCCTCAAGGTCTATCCTCATCTCTCTTCACTAACTCGCTGGAGGGCATGGGCAAGTGGCTTGGACCAGAAGGGAGCGATTGCGGAATCACCAACGTACGTCCCCCATGTAATCTTATCTCCTCGTTGAGACTCGCACTGATACCAGATCAACGTCGGGTCATCCGGAGCAGAAATAGGGGCAGCGTTTGGAGGGTGAGTGGCTTCAATACATGGCGAGTTGAACAGCCCTGACATGCAGGAACAAGTCGACAGGATGGGGACGAGAGTCTGGGGGAGATGCTTGGCACCAATACGTCAGATGGTCGGCTGCGACTGTCAACTACTCGGGGAAGCTACATTTGGCGCAAGGGGTCAGCTTCTCCAGCTGATAAGCGAGCATGCAAGATCTGCCCATCTTGCACCACATTAGCTCGATTTGGTATGCATGGAGATGTTGCGCATGTCTAAGAGGCTATCATTAATGCTGTCCCGTTTGTAGAAGCTGGTAGAGTACATCAGCTCTGGGTCCTCACACAGTCGCGTCAGAATGGAGACCAGACTGGAACACCTCGCATCACGCATCGGTTGACCTTCGCTTCCATTTCTCACGTCTTCCAACCTTTGTACTTGGTCTCCCTATCAGAAGCAGTACCACCATTCGACTCCGACATTGTACACGGAGAGATACTCGCTCACCCTCGAAACACTCCCTCCTTGCGACCGACGACGCTTTGCTGCATAGAAAGGATCTTTCCACCCACATATCGTCCTATCGTGTCACCCAAGAGGCTGGGGGGTTGATCCTTTGTACACATATGGTGAGCACCCGAGCTACCTCCTCTCCCTTGATGCCGTCCATGTGAGTCACGCTGATCAGACAGGTCCTCATGCATGATATATAGCTGGGATATTCCCTCCCCTTCTCTCACAACTTCCCTTCCCCTCGTCGATTGGAAACCACCACCGCACTTGACCGACAACGACCAACAACCCTAACAACATCAAGCTCTTCAGTCTAAGTCTCTATATCGTCTCGACAGGATGAGCTACAATCTACCTCTTCACGGTTTGCCAACCGAGGAGGTTGTTGCAACCGACACTGCTGCTTGGCCAGAATTTGACAACGACGCCTTCGCAGCCATGAACCCGGCTCTCGCGCAACCAGCAGGTGGTCCCTGGCTCAACGTCGTCTCTCCAGGGGACGATAGTCTGCCGTCGTACCATGGCGGATCACTCGCTGGCAGTACGACCGACTACTCGCCAAATTTCTCCACTCCTTCCGAGTTCCCAGGATACGGTCATCACCGAACTGAAAGCTCCAACAGCTTGATGGTACCCTCGCATGGCACCGGTCGAGCCGACTCGAGAGGATCGAACCGATCTTCGCGCAAGAGGAACTTGGTCGATGCCGCTCTGGGCATTGAGCAAGACTGGTCCGAATTCTTGTCCCTCCGCACAGACCTCGCGGATGCTCTAGCCGCTACCAGGCTCTCCACCAATCTCAAATCACTCAGCAGTATCTTGTGTGCCAAGTCACTCGGACCACCTATAGATACCGCCCAGGCCACACATGAGGCTAACTTGGATCGAAAGGCTCTCAAAGCCTCGACGTACGCTTGCGGCAACTTGAGTGTGATCAAGCTGGGCGTCCCGATGAATCGTGATGGTTGGGCTGGCGACTGGGAGACGCTTATAGGCATGGCAGACAAGCTGATGACGCTAGAGAAATCCATCTTGGGCGTCGATGCAATCTCGCACTGGGTCGACAACGATATTCAATCCTGCTACTCTGGCTCTTCCACTGGACTACGACACAAACGGGCTCGGTCGGGCGCTAGCGATACCAGTGTCACTTCGGCCTTTCAACATCCCGCTCCGTCTAGTGCAGCGTCGGCAGATGGAATGGAGAAGCCTATACGTACGAGGGTCAGGTCACAGGTCAGCTGTGATCCATGCAGGACCAGGAAGGTCGCTTGCGACTTGAGAACACTCGACAACGCATTGAGCAGTAAAGGAGAGACAAGTGCTACGCGTGTGGTATGCTCGAGATGCAGCAAAAGAGGCAAAGAAGACGACTGCTTGGTGACCGGCCAAGCGTCAATGTACTCAGGATCGCAAGGGTGACTGCAATTGAGCTAACTTAGTTCGTATGCGACGAGTGGGTGGTAGAGGTGTGTGAGCAGCATCGGGAGATGTGAGGCATGCATGTGATTATTGGAGCTAATGTCGCTTCTCCTCTTAGACCTACAGAGGCTGGCCTCCAACGGATTGTTGCTTGTGATGTTGTTGAAGCATCCGAGAGATCAGACAATAATAATGTCAAGAGTCAAAGACGCTAATTTCACTTACATCTGTTCCATCATTTTGACCTCGTCTCTTCTCCACTCACCAAACATCATGCACGCTCCTTCTTGACACACACGAGCGCATTCAAAAGCGCAAGCCCTTTACAATATCGGTGCTCAACGTCGAACAAGTCGGACTGCACATGGCTTCGGCGCAGGCAGGAGGAGAGTTAGGATTCGACAGGAGAAGGTGGTTGAAAGGAGGACCATCTCGACACGCGCAACCAACACCGTGTTGGGGTGTGGAGAAGAAGACTTGCCTCTTGAAGTATACCTTCGTACACCATGGTGAGCATCTTGCGATTTATGGGCTTCTTTGCGAAGCCTTGCAAGCGAGTCGTGTGTTTTATGTGGTAGGGGAATCATGTGGTAGATATATCAGTTGATCCTCTTCCCCCTCCCCTTTGACTCCTCCTTAACTTATCCCTCCTACTTCCCTCCCACCAAGACAGCGCCTCGTCCCTCGCATCGACGACAAGACCTATACCCTCGATCTGTATTGTCTAGTGCCATATTTGCAGCATGGACGCGTTCGATACGGGCGACGTGGGCTACGCGTTCGACGAGCAGTGGGCCGACCCCCCGACTTGGTCCCCGAATCCTCACAGCCTCCTACCCAACGACGAGCAACTACCCTTGCGACAAAGCACCTCATTCGGATTACCTACGGCCCAAGAAGGTAGCGTTGGCGCATCGGAGCAAGCTCTCTGGCCAGAAAATACTATCGGGTCTGCCTTTACTCCTTTCGCTGGAACTGGGTACGAGTATGCTGCATCGCCGTATGGATCGGCTTACGATGGTTCCGAGTATGGCATGCCGCAATACATCGATCCCAGTAGCCTGGAGGTCCCTGCATTAGGTATCACTTCCGGCTCAATTGCCTTCTCTCGATCTAGTCTCAAGCAGGCTCTCTCGAATTGGGGTTTCACCATCGAAGCACAGTGGACTAACTTGACGAACAACTACCCAGACATTGCCAGGGCGGAGCTGAAGGTAAACATGTCATACGGTGTTACGGCCATGCAGGATTACATTTGCCTTACAAATATCACCTCGACCCCAGCGACGGACACCACTCGATGCGAGCACGATCCCAACAAGGGTCGAAATGCGCTTCGGGCTACGACCAACGTTAGCGTTGTTTTGGGAGCGATCAAGCTGGAGCTAGCGGAGGATCATTCGGACTGGATCCCAAGATGGAAGGCGCTGACCGACATATCACACGTACTGTCCACAGTGGAGAATACCTTGCTCGAAATGGCTAGTGAGCGGGATGACCACGCTCATTCGGAGGTCCCAGAAGGCTTGCCTGACTCTTTGGTTGTTCATGAATACAAGGGACCTCCATTCAACACAAGTCGTCGCGGTACATCGAGAAAGTCAAATGGCGAGGGTCCCTATGGTGGCCGCACGCCTGTCACGAACGAGTCCACCGGGCGGGCGTGCGTAACTTGTGACCGGTGTCGGACAGCCAAAACCAGGTGCGATATCTTGGAACAACCCAACACCTCGGGGCCAACGGTCGACCCGGCAAGCTCCAGGGTTAGCTGCACACGTTGCACAAAAGGGAAGCGGAATTGTACGATGAGCAATAAGCCATACCACGGTCAACCGAGGGAGTCTGCCGATCACGCTAAATTTTTTTGGGAGCGTTGAAGAGGTGGGAGTGATTGAGGATACGAGCAAGATCCGAGGGGTAGGGGTCAGTGATGATCATGCATGTCTATACATCTACAGCTTCCAAACCAAACTGACTCCCTCATCACCTGCGCTGACGATCACATCCTTGGCGTCGCTCCCCTCGGGCGCCTTGGCGACTGCCACACCGTTCACCACACCTGCATGTCCCTTGTGCGTCGCCATCAAAGCTCCTGTCCTCACATCCCACGTCTTGAGTGTCCCATCTGCGCTGGCCGAAGTCAACAGGTGGAGATTCGGCAGAGGATGAGGCGCAAGGGATGTTATCGGTTCCTACTCGTCAGTAACGACCGACCGTTTACACTGCCATAGCGTAGGGAGGGGGAGACTCACATCATGGCTCAGCTCTGACCTGACTCGACCCGTGTTGACGTCCCAAACGAACCCTCGCCCATCTGTCCCTGCACTGGCCAAAACGACTCCCTTGCCTCCTCCAGCTCCGTTCAACAAGTCGATAAACACCAACGATTCTACACTCTCTCCCTCGGCGTGTCCCTTCAGCGTGGTCAAGATGTTGCCCTTTTCCAAACCGACAATCTTAACCAAGCCCGACGCACCGCCCACCGCTGCGATTTGACCGTTGGGCGAGACGGCGAGCGAGGTGATGCCATGTCGAGAGGGGTCGATTTCCGGGTTGTTGGGCGGACAGAAGATGGTCGTCTTGAAAATGGGCGACGAGGAGGAGACTTCCCACAGGATGAGCGACGAGTCGAGAGAAGAGGTGAGGATTTGTCGACCGTTGGGAGGGGGGAAGATACCGCAGGTGGCCGGGAGGGTGTGGGATGAGAGGACGGTGAGGGTGTTTCCAGATGGTACTGCGTAGTTAGTTCATCCATCCCATACTCGTAATAGGGAGGCTAAAGGTGAGGACAGAGGGGCGAGCAGAGCGTGTTGAGGTAGGTAAGAAGGACGGTCGAGGCGCTATGAAACTCACGTTGCCAAAGCCAGACGGACGAGTCCTCGCATCCAGCAGCCAATACCGGTCCCTTGGGATGCCAAGTGAGCCACTTATCGTCAGCGCAGCCCGTACAACCTC
>JALPCD010000067.1:0-28392 GCA_026538415.1 Cryptococcus sp. GC_Crypt_1
CTGTGCATACACCTCGTTTCGCCTGGCTCGCAACGACCAGAATTTAGGGCGAGATTTCGCAGGCGCACGTCATTCTACCACCATTTCTACAAAAAGGACCTCAACACCTTTTTTCCGACCTTTTGGGTCCTCCTCGAATCTCATCTTTTCTCTCTTTCCGTCTTCCGACTCGACAGAAGACTGACTACAAGTAATCCCTACGTCGTCGATTGTCTATCGCTCTTTTACGCCTGCCATTCATCCTCGCCAAGGTCGCTTTCGGCCGATCGACCTCTTCTACCCTTTGGCGGTCCACGTTCAAAACCGGCCCTTTCGCATCTTCGACTGCAAGCTCGCCCGTCTTTGGTCGTCCCTTTCACCTCTTCTGTGACACTCCCTTGTTCGACCGTCCAACCCTCGACAGCCTCACCAGTTCGACTATACCTCCCGCTTCCTCGACACTTGTCGACACTTCCCTTCATCTTCCTCTCCGCGGTCCAAGCTCGACTCGACACGACTCGACACGATACCTGGAAGTTGCTAGCATATTTGTGCTGAGCGGAGATTGTCTCGACGGACTTTTGGAAGCAGGAGAAGCTAGAGTGCAGGTTTGGGACTAGACGAAGCGTGTAGCAGAGCAGGGTTTACGAGCTCTTGGACGGAGTTTGACAAATTCCAATCCCGACTAGATCAGGCGGAGTAGAGGAGTTTTGACTGGTGCTGTCGGCCTTTTCGCAGACGTACATAAGGCAGACCTGGAAGAGGTGAGTTGCAGCAATATTCCCTCCCCTCTTCTCTCATCCGACTACCTTGTTCTCGCCCAAAAACGAAAAGCCTTGGTTCAGAAGCTGACATGCCGCTTCAGTCTTCTCTACCTCTTCGACCTCCGCGACATCCTTCTCTACCGACCATGTTTGAAGAGGAATCAGATCGGTGCTTTATCTGCCAGCAGCCTTGCAAAGGGTGAGTCAATTTGATGACGGACGATGAGTTGACAATCAGGCTGTTCTGCTCTTCGCAATGTCGACTGCGAGACAACGGTACAATCTCATCCATGGTCAAGCCCGCCGGAGTCACCTTGACTGCTCAACTCCCTATCACCCTCAGCCCGATGCTCCGACCGACGCACCACATTTCCCCTTCCTCTCAATACGTCAGCCATGCCGATTCGTCATCCTCGTCGTCCACCACCTCGTCGCCTATTCAATCACCTCGTACCAACCCGGCGGACTCGCCTCCTAAAGAGTCATTCAACCTTCCGCCTTTGGCCTACTCGAAGGACGCTCCAGCCTACACTCTTCCCGGCTCTGTACCGGTCAAGATCCCCAGCTTTGTCTCCAAGACCCCTCAAACGCATACACCTGGGACCCATACACCCGCCTCGAACGGGACAGTCCTCCCTATCGGTGCTTCGATAGATACCCTTCGATTCGGCCGCAAACCGGGAATCACCAACTCTGTCATTTCGCCAAATGCTCTCGTTGCCCGATGCGCATGTGGGAAACCCGCTAATCACCGAGGTCGAGCCATGTCGAAGGATAGGGGAATCGAATCTGGTCTGGCCAACTTTGTCCTCGGCCCCTCTGCAACGTCTCAAGAGGCAAGAAGAGGTCGAATCGTCTCTCCGGCCAAGCTTTTGAACCGGTCCCTCGCTGCGACAGGCCACAATACGCCTGACATGCACGAGTTCGAGTCGAGTCGAGGTGCTTCGCTCTTGTCGAGATCTCGCTCAGATCCTATCCCGTCCTCCCTCGAGAACCAGCCTACCCTCGCCAAACGATCTCCTATCGCTCGTAGAACATCGACTCACCGTGCTGAGGGGGATGCTCCGGTCGAAGGGGTCATTGCGCCGGCCAGTCTACGACACATTGCCCTCAACTCGATTGCTCCCGCTTCGACAGCTTCGCCTCGTCGTGGTCGAAGTCGAGAACGACAGGCTCATGCTGTGGATCGAGACGTCTCGGTGGGACTGCTCAACCATCCTCCAGAGCGAGAGCACCCCCCTTCGCGATCTCGACATCGACGAGAGGAGGGTCGAGGGGAGAGACGTCGATCCGACAGTCGAGAACGCCAACGAGCTGCTGCCTCTCCACTGCTCGTCGATCCGCCTCAGATTATGCCATCTTGGAACCGACGTACATCGCCCACTGGTCAAGGTGTCGCTCCTGCCATGCGCAGAACGGGGTCAGGCAAAACGCCCGAGGAGGATTCGCAACGACAAGAAGGACTGCGCAGAGCAAACAACCAGTTTGGTGCGGTCTTTGGCGTCGCTGCGGGCTAGTCGACCCACCCTTTCCTCATACATGTTCAACACACACACACACACATCTTTTTACGCTCTTAACGAAAAACGAAACCAAAGCATCTCTCAACGGTATTGCACATCACTCCAAACTCTCAACAGAAATTCAACAAAACGGCCTCTTTGGGACCGACCTGTGTCATACCTTCACTTCTCTTTGCTTCTTATCTCGGATGTGCCAACAACGTCGGGTCAAGGATACTATAGATATAGAGGGGGAAACACATATGCGGTCCGGAGAAGGTCGAGCATACACACTATACAACATAAAATAGCATTCCAGCATGACATACATCGCATGATTGTACAACAAGGCTTGGTTCAAGGCTATGCGTCCATTCTACTCAATCTTGGTTCGCTCTATACCCGAAATGAGTGTCTCTACATCGTCTAGCTCTGCTTCAGACTCGCTCTCGTCTTGCCATTCTTCTCCAGTATGGTTCGGATTGGCTCGCAGCAAGTCACCCTCATCATACTCGGCTGCAAGTTAGCTAGATTTTGAGCCGACAAGGCTCACCTTTGGCAGCTTTTCTCTGCTTTGTTTCCTCCTCCATCTCTGCCTGAATCTTTTCTTGCTCTGCTTGTATCTCCTCCGACGTGTGGCATTTACGATATCGCTCGATGAGGTGGCTGTTCATCTTGTAAAAGGCATGGCCCCAAGAGAATTTGGCCAATCTGAGGTCAGCCGATATCTACCCCTCATCTCCTAAACCCACAGGGTCTCCGCCCAGTCGGGATGGCCCGTAATGTAGAATCCAGCAGCGAGAGCCTCCACGCAGTTGAGACGCCAGGGTTTACCATAGTTGACCGGGTTGGTGGCTATCAAGAACGGTACTGCTCCATCAGATGCGCATTCTGCTTTTCTCTCAAGACACGCCCGACTCACGCAGCCTCTCGTTGGGTGATTTGATCTTTCCGAACGGCACCTCGTCCAGCCTGGCCCAACTACACTCTACCACCGCCAGTCCAGATATCTGAAGAATCTCATCATCGCATGGCGCAATCGGTTTCTTCCCTTTCGGTCTGGACGTCAGCTTTCAATCTTGAAAGAGGGTAGGTAGGAGAGAGAGCAGAGGGCAACTTGCGTCAAGACGATTCCTCTGAAACGCTGGCCTATTCTCATACTCGTCACCAGGCCTTTCCGAGAGAGCTTCTTGCCTGAGCATCGACGTGGATCGCAATGGTCAAAATCCCACATGGCGACGGGCACAGCGATCTTTGCGTCTCCTTCTTCTTCTTCTTCATCCTCATCGTCGTCGTTATTTGCCCCTTCTTCCTCTTCCTCCCCCTCCTCCTCTTCCGCTCCCGATGCATCTTCCTCTGACTCGTCTGACCCAGACCCGGATCCAGATCCAGAAGCCTCGGAAAGCTCTGACGAATCTACTTGTCAGGCGTGCGGGCGATAGAGGCGTAAAGACTCACCTTCATCCCCGTCAACAATACTGATCGGAATCGCATCGACATCCCTCTCGGCAGCTCTGGGTCGACCACCTCGCGCCGCAGCACCTGCTGCTCCTCCTCCTCCTCCTCTTCCTCGTCCCCTACCTCTGCCCCTCCCTCTTGTTGGCGCTGGTCCGTTCTTCGATTTGCCCGGTTTGCCCATGATGAATAGTGGAAATATCAAAGCTCGATGCTGGACAACATTTCGTTCGAACTTGTCCATACAAATTTGCCACGTGGCTACGTAACCATCTTTCGCGTCGCGTTGAAACGCCTTTAGGCGATTTGTTGACAACTTGAAGACATCCCATCTTGCACTCTCTACATCTCGCATCTGGGTACATATATACTCATCTTGGCACTTGTGACAAACATGAGCTCGAGGACGCATACTCCTTCGTCGACGTCGAGGAATCCGCTGGAGAGTTTGGTGATTTCCCTTGTACCGACGCTAGCCCCTGCTCGCGAACCATCAAGCAGGACGACGAGGCGAGCGAGCGTTCGGTCTGATCATGCTTCGACCCCAATCGGCGACAAGCAGCGTCGAGAGAAGATCAAGGAGCTGGTGCGAGTGTGTGAGGGTCTCATGGCCAGGTGAGTTGTGTGTGCAGGCGCAACGAGATGTAGCGCTGATTATATTATAGCAATCAACCTTCTTCTGCACCACTGAACCCGGCTACTCTACCAGAGATGGCTCGACGTATCGTATACCAATCGACGAGCGGTACACTCGCCAACGGGAGTCGAGCACCTTCGAGAGCCAGTCAAGCCAGTGAGCGAGAGAGAGAACGAGGACAGACGGGTCCAGAGAGAGCTTTGCGCTTTGGCGGGACATGGAGCAAGCTGGAGAAAGGGGTGAGTGCTGTCTTGTTTGTTCGAAGGCTGACAGAATAGAAAACGCTCGCTTCGCCTATACCTCATTTACAATTCCTGCTCGCCCTGTCCGAGCTCAACTCATCCGACCCGGCACTGACGACTGCGGCGAAACAGCCTGTACCTCGATCGACTCCTGCTTCTGTCTTTCCTTCAACACAGGGCGGCATGCCCGCTGCGAGCACTTCGAAGACGACTGTATCCGACATGGCACCTACGGCTGATTGGAAGGGAAAGGGAAGGTCTAAGGCGGATGTGCTCAAAGCATGGAGGACCAGTCAAGGTGAGTACACATATAAAGAGTAATGGCTGAATGCAGCTCGACCGCCATTTCCCGAACACTTGCTTTTGCGTGATACGCTGTACTTGCTTCAAGGTATAGACGGTCGATATGTTCGGTTCGCTCTGCGACCGCCAAAGGAAAGAAACCCTTACAGGACGGAGAGGGGACAGGCAGGCGATGGAGCAGGCTTTGCCTTGGGAAACGGGGATGCGTCCCCTGAAGAAGGAGAAGAGGGAGAAGTGGTGGGGATTGAGATTGTCGCGGATGAGCTGAACGTGAGTCGGGGTAGTACTGGCTCTCGCTGACCTGCAGGACGGGTACATCTCTGCCCCGACTCGGACGTTGTTGTCGCAAATATCCGAGATGGGGATGCTGTATCGCAAGGTGGCGAGCTTTGTCGAGGCTAGAACAGCGGGAAGCAGTAAAGGGGGAATGACCGAGCAGGCATGTGTTGATATTTGGGCCAAGCTGACCGACAGAGCTTGTGTCATTTTCTTCATCACGAGCTGTCCGAGTGTCATCGGCTATTGGCTGTGCTCGAATCGCAAATGTCGCAGAGCGTGCCCAATCCAGAAGGGCAGGAAGGACAAGAGGGTGGAGAGACGGGCTTGACGTTGTTGCGACTGGGTCTATGGACCGAAGAGATAAAGCTCAAAATGCGTCTGATGGCTTTGGTAGTCGATGAGGCGAAAGGTAGGCTGTACGAGGTGGACGATTGCTGACAGCAGCTACGCATGGCGGAGCTCTCGTTTCGAAGATCCACGAGCAGACTCGACATGGTGATCCCTTCGTTCGAACTTTCATGGATCGCATACTCGAAGAGGTGAATTACGATGCTTGGTGTAGCTCACGTTGCAGGTGTCCAAGCCGTTCTTCGCGACTCTGCAACGCTGGATATTTGCGGGAGAACTGCACGACCCATTTCAAGAGTTCTTTGTTCAGCTGAATCCCGAGATCTCGCTTCGAGATGGCAGAGCTTCGCCTTATGCCGATGTTGGGTTCGAAGGAGGACTCGATACGCCTGGAGGGACAGACGAGGCGCACAAGGTGTGGGAGAAGAAGTATGTCTTTGTCAAGGGCATGGTCCCGGGCTTTGTCAGCGAGGAGTTTGGGCGAAAGGTGAGTCTCGCAATACTTGTATGGCGGGTTGCTGATAGCAGATCTTCTCGACTGGTCGAAGCTTGAATTTCATCCGCTATAGCTGCAGGGATAACGACTGGATCACCACCCAAGCCAAGCTGGCCAATGCTGGTCGAGGTAAGTCCGCCTCCTCGTGCATCACTGACGCCCAGCTTTGAAGTATAGCGATCTGGCAGGGCTGGAGCGGACGATCGACGATGCCTATTCGATAGCGAGTCAAAGGCTACTGGAGATATTCTTCGACAAGTTCGCCCTGCTGGACCATTTGCGGGCTCTCAAGGCGTATCTCATGCTCGGCGCAGGAGACTTTTCTGAGCTTCTCATGGAGTCTATAGGGTAAGTCGAAGCACGAGTCAAAGCTGACTCTAGTCCTCGACTGTCCAAACCCGCCATCAGCTTGTATCGACATCACTTGACTTCCGACCTCGAGACGGCTATACGAGGTTCAAACGCTCAATACGACTCGCCCGATGTGCTTCGCCGACTCGACGCTAGGATACTGGAGTACTCGCATGGCGAGATCGGATGGGACTGCTTTACGCTCGAGTACAAGGTGGAAGCGCCGCTCAATGCCGTTCTCGACGCGAAGGCTCTGATCGATTACGAGAAGCTCTTCCATCATCTCTGGCGTTTGAAGAGGGTGGAAGCGGCCATCGGTCGAGGGTGGATGCGAGTCACCTCGGCGTCTCGCCTCTTTGAGAGGATACATAGTGGGTCTTAGAAGTTTGCTCCTGAGCTGACGGTAGATGTGACGAGCGACTGGCACCACTGTCGTATAGTCCAGAGCGAGATGGTACACTTTGTCCGACAGATACAGGCGTATTGCCAACTCGAGGTGATCGAGTGTTCTTGGTCGGCGATGATGGAGTACATGGACAAGCGGGAAGGCGACCTCGACGCATTGATCAAATCGCATAGGACGTATCTGGACCGAGTGGTCAAGAAAGTCTTGTTGCTTGGGGGGAAATCGGACAAGGAGGAGATACTGCTGGAACAAGTAAGGGAGGCTTTGGAGTACATTCTGCAATTTAGGGATACGACGGTGGGTTTGATATATGCTGCCTTGGGGTATGTCAATGCTGATGGCAGGATGAGCTATATGCGTGGTCTTTGGCAGAAGCGACAAGGCTGGACAGAGAGCGGGATGTCGAAAGGGTGCGTCCTAAGGTTGATACCTCGACTAATGGCAGGGATTGTACTCTGGAAGTCTGCAGGACGACCCGGTGAAATCGCTCGATGCGCTACGAGCTATTCGGGAGCGAATCAGGACGTGCTCGATCAGCTTTCAACATCGGGTCGCTACGATATGTCATCTCGCAGCGGCGCACCAGGATCTGGATGTACGATTCTTGGCGCTGAGATTGGCATTCAACGGGTACTATGAAATGCGCAAGCCAAAGAAGAGCTCTAGCAAGGCAGTCAGGGCGTGATGATGATGATAGTGGGTATATTGGTAACTATGCATGAAGAACATCTACAAGCAGACTACAGAATGTCATCACTATGATCCCTTGGCGCCCGACAGGGAAGCGTTGAGGTGTCGATCGCCGAAGCATCGTCGGGATTCACCTCGAGAGGCAAACCGTCAGACCGCTTGGAAGTGATAGGGTGGATCTTCCGATGGCTGCGACATCGACAGTGTAGGAAATACCACTGGAAATGTGTCTGAGCTCGGGTAATTTGGCGATAGGATGGGATGTGGTAATCTAGAGGTAAGCGTACGGTCCCTGTCACACCATGATCTCCAGTGACGTGTCCTGATGAGCGGTCGATTGAGCAGCCACGAAGGAGATATGCGATGCGATGCAGATGCGATGTGGTCGGGTACATCCCTGTACAACTAGGTTTCTTCTGTCAACTCCTCTTTACACCTTGCGCTTGATCATGCCCGACATGAGATCAAAGCTATTCCCATCCGGCTGGAGATCGACGTATTGTTCCGCCTTTTTCGAAGCCGTCCGATCGTCGTCCCCATAGTCGCCTCGCGTGTACAGCGGTGTCAGACCAGACGAGCTCTTTGTCGTACTGAGCGGGACGCAGCGTAGCAGCCCGTAGTCGGTTGTGATACCCTGTATGCGTAGTCGTTGGTGCGGCTCGACCGTTGTCAAAGTCACCTCTTGGTTCCTATCTGTCAGCTTTGCAAGGGGAAGAGATACGCACGTGTGCAGCCATCGACCGTAATATTCGTCCATAAAGCCAGAGAAGCCTTTCTCCACGATAAACTGGTCCCACTTTTGTTCAAAGACGGTCATGATCCTGGCGAAAATGCTCTCCATGCTAGGCGGAGGCGGAAGAGGCTTTGTAGGGGTAGGCGAGCGAGCGGAGAGAAGGGAGTGAAGCTGAGAGAGAGATGTGGTGGGCAGGGCGTTGAGGACGTTGATGCCGCAGCCTGTTTGTTAGCCGACCCCGTGAAAATGGTACTCACCAACAACGATTCTCCATTTACCGCCAACATAGTTGGTATTGATCAATATCCCTCCTAGCTTCGCCTTGCCCTTCACCCCGCCTCCAGCTTCGGTCCCTCCCGCACCTTCTACCTCGGCGTAGATATCGTTAGGCCATTTAATCTTGACTCCCAGTCGACCGTCCTCGTCGACCGCTTCCGCAACGGCAAGCGCGGTGAGGTACTGAATGAATACGATCTTGGACGATAGCGAAGACGGGAGAGTGAGGAGCATCGAAAATTGTAGACAGCCAGGAGGAGAGAGCCAGACGTTGGATCCTCGACCTCGTCCTGACAGCTGGAACGAAGCCATGCAGACAAGAGGTGCCGGTAACGATGTGAGCAACAGCGGATTCCTAGTATCAGCTATGTTAAAAGAGTATGACTCACCGGTCGATGATGGTCTGAGTACTAGTGATCGCCTCGGCGTACCATACCAGATCGCCCAACGCCTGTTTCCCCTCTACCAACACTCCAGTCTTCTTTCCAGCACGCTTCCTACTCGCATCCAACTCTTGCCAGTACGTATCAAAGTTGAACAACGGGGTCCAGCGAGGCGTATAGGAGACGGCGTTGGAAGGGGTAAAGACATACTTGGGCAGCGAGTTGAAATCGGGTGCAAGAGGCGGTTCAGGCGTAGTAGCTGACGGCTCGATAGATAACCCTTCCACAAGCGGTGGGAAGACTGGCTTGGAGCGTCGTTTGCTAGCGAGGTACGCTGCGACCCCGGATGCTCCCCCTGCGCCTGCGACAGTGTCGACCGAAGCGATATGCAGCTCGTCGTTGCCATCTCGAAGGATCCGCTCGACCCCGTCGTTTTCCAATTTCGCTTGTAAGGCCGGAAGGTCGAAGGACGCGGTACCGAGTTGTGGGAGTGCCGGATGAGTGAGAACAAAGATTGATGAGGGGTGGGTAGGATGGAGAAGCAGCTCGGGATCTTCGTCGCCAATAACGGAATGCGTCGAGTCCGAGGTGGAACGGCGAGGGGGTCGCAAACCCAGTAGAAGCAAAATCTCCTCTGCCCAAGCTACCCTCTCCTTCTCGCTCTGATCGATCTCGTCGGTCGAGGGAGTGTTTGCTTGCTTGTTTATCGCATCTCGAGCGGGTGGTTCGTGTAGAGGATATTCAAAGTGGACCGAGCAGAGCACAGTCTTTCCTTTTCCGTTTGTCGTGGAGACCGCTGCGATTTGATCCGTCTCGGTGTACGTAGCGAGCACCTCGACTCCAGGCGGTGTTGTGGAGGAAGAGAGGATGAAATGCCCTCCTCCGTTGTAGTAGAGGTTGTCGAGTGTTCGAGGGTTTCTCCCGCCGACTTGAAGGGAGACCGCCTTGGAACCTGTTTCCGAGGCGTAATGGAAACCAGCGAACGTCGGTCCAGAGCAAGCACCAGGGAAGAATGCCTCCTATTCAACTCTGACACTCTAATTGTAGGAGCAGTAAGACGTACCAGATCCCTCTTGCCTACCACTTCCATCTCTCCGCCTTGATCAAAGACCACCGTCTCGCTGCCAAAGTACGCCCCGGCGCAAATCCCCAAAAACTTTCCGCCCTCATGCACAAACTCCCTTATCCTCTTGGTCACCTTGGTCTTGGTCGAGAGCTCGTCTACATAAGGCAGGTCTCGTCCACCAGGGAAGACGAGGAGGGCGCAGGAAGGTTCCCAAGGTTGAGTCGAGAGGGTGGTCGGGGTGATTGGTTGAACGGTATAGTGAGGGAGTAAGAGGAGGGATAGGGTGAGGATCGTGTGGGAGAGCGAGAGAGGGGATACGCCCGGTCCAGAATACACCAAGACTTGGTGAGCTGAAGCTGATGGACCGGGCATGGTAGTGGTTGAGTGGTGGTGAAGAATGAACGAAGAGAGATGGGGAGCATTATTGTCGAACCGAGATTTCGTGGTGAATGGGGCGAGAAAGTAGAATGCTTTGCCAAATTACCAAGCATTAGAATCAGGAACCCCTAAACGAGCTGGACAGCGTATGGGGGTTCATTCTGCTGCTCGACGAGTAATGGCTATTCTTCCCTATGCATACTCGTCGCTGGTCGAATCAAATCCTAACTAAGAATGCCCAACCACCTTCTGCGTCTCATACAAATCGTCCAACTCCTTGATCTCCTCTGGGCTAAGCTCCACCTCACACCCCTTGATCAACTCGTCCAGCTGCTCCAACTTGGTCGTCCCGACAATCGGAGCCGAGATGAACGGCTTCGAGATACTCCAAGCCAGAGCGACCTGCGACATGGTCAATCCTCGCTTGTTGGCAATCTCCTCGACCTTCTTGGCGATCTTTTGCGAAGCGTCAGGCAAGTCTGTGCCCTTTCCTTTGGATCGTTCGGTTCCTCCATTGGCTGAGAGTGGTCGAGCGAGATCTACGATCAGCCCTAGTCCCGGAGCAGTATGAGGTCAGGCTCACTTCCTCCAGCAAGAGGGGACCAAGGGATCGAGCCAACGCCAAAGTGCAGGAGGGCAGGCATCATCTCTCTCTCTTCTTCCCGATACATGGCGTTGTGGTAGTTTTGCATCGAAATGAAGGGGGTGAGTCGGTTTTGTATGGCGTATTCTATACTGGTGAGCGAGACAACGGGGGTGCAAGGGACGACTCACGCTGCATGAGCTGGAATTGCCACGCCCAACAACTGCTCATCCCGATATAATGGGCATGACCCGCTTGAACAATGTCATGTAGAGCCTGCATGGTCTCCTCAATCTAGTCCGTAAGCAAAAGACTTGTAGTGAACGACAAGGGATATGCCTTACCGGTGTAGTGTCGTCGAACCGATGACACTGGAAGACATCGACATAGTCTGTTCCCAGCCTCTCCAAAGACCCCTTGACAGCCGCAAAGATTCTCTACACATCAGCACTGCTCAAGGAAAGGTGTCACGGGCGCACCTTTCGACTGAGTCGGCTGTTGTTGATATGTCCAGCTGGTCCATACGATGCTGCGTCACCCCACTCAAAGAACGTCTTGGTCATGATGACTACCGACTCTCGAGGGATGTTGTACGTCTTGAGAAACTTGCCGAGGATCCGCTCAGAGCTACCCTGCGAGTAGGTATCGGCCGTGTCGAAAGTCTACAAGTCAGCATCGGTGTTTGTTGGACGACTGTGAGAGGGGACGATGAAAGGGACACTCACGTTGACACCAGCATCGTAAGCGTGCTGCTCATTAGCAGAACGGCGGAAAGGTAGGGACGCGGACTCACCTTGAGATGCTTGAGAGCTTCTTCTTCTTCTAGCACCCAGGTCCAATTATCCTTCGGTCTTCGAACTCCGTAGGACATGCAGCCGAGGATGATCTGCGAGACCTGAATTGTCAGCTCAAGCATGCTTGGCCCGTGGCCCATGAGGGGAACGGTCTTGACACCATCCTGCACGATTCTCGTAGGAGCAAGGATAGTGTTTGGGCAACAGAATAAGATGCTCACCTTGAGGCCTGATCTGCCGAGATTGACATACTTCATGTTGGGAAGATAGAAGCAAGAGAGATGAGCGTCAACAGGGAGGAAGAAGAGGTCGATGTGAAGCTCAGCACCAGCTCGAGGCCGAGGGTCATCGGTGGAGGTTCAAGGTGGAGGCCACCGCACACTCGCCGATTTTGGGTGGGCGTCCGCAGTATTCGAAAGACCAGCAGCGCAAACAAAACCAAGACCACCAGACATGCATGTTATACACTAGAGTACTGAGTTACAGGAGGAGAAAATGTCTCCGCCGTACAATGGATATCATCCCACGTATATAAGAGCGCATCCAAAAAAAGACGGAATGATCGCTGTCTCCCCTGGAATTTATTTGGAAAGTCTCCGCTGTGAAAGCCCAGCGAACACTCTTTAGTGATGGGGATGGTGGTTATAGTTGTGAGAGGTGAGGTAAGCGAGACACGAACAGGGGCGAGACAAGAAGGGTAAACGTTGCATAGACATCTGTATCATTAGCGCTTACTCGAAGCGGATACAGCAGAGAAAGATTGTGAAGTAGGTGTAGGCTCCGATACCGTTGAAGTGGTTGTACGCATTACTCCGAAGAGCTAGCACAGTGTGAATACGATTAGGAAAGTTTTTATCTTCATGGCCTACACCGAGTTGAGGAGGGGGAAGAAGAAGAGGAAGGAACAAGACTCACCAAGTAGGTAAAGAAGAGACGAGATCTCTGCTCTGATCCTCGGCGAGACTGTCAAAGCGACGACCTCGCAGATAGGGGATCAACGAGCAAGACCCCGTGGCCCACCCAAGACGGGTAGACCGGTCTACATTGAACTCCAAGACGGAGTCCAAGGCGGAAGAGGGGTGATTCCAATCGCAAAACGAGAAGAAAGGGTGATTCTTCCACGGGTTGACTCATACACTGACCAATCGCACAGCTTGATAGGCTGGCGGAGAACACCCTCGTATGACTCTCACTCTGCCCTATTCATCTCCATCCCAAAGACCGACGCAACCAGAGACGAGAACGACTAGACGTCGGACTCCATCTGGGATCGTCGACCGGTGAGGGGTGGAGAGGAAGAGATGAGGGAATATCGAGGGGGGTGTAGTTCTCCTGGTCGTGGATCTAAGAACCGCGGGTCGAAGGGAATGTCGAGAATGTCGATGGGAGGGATATATCGAGCTGCATGCTGTATGTCGAGTTGATGGTAGAACGGTGGAAAGATAGAGATGCAAAACGGAAACTGAGAGTATCTGGAGATTTTTGGGTGTTGAATAGTGCCACAGTGCAAGATGAAGCTTGAAACGCCGGTTATACCCGGGATCCCAGCTGGCTGTCTTTTACCGACGCGCGTCACCACGTCTCTGGCTGGACAGATGATTAGGCTTGCTAGGCCGCTGATGACCAACGGGACATCTCACCGCTTCCTTTAGTAGCAGATACTAGTATAGCCTCGTCACAACAATCTCCTATACCTACCAATCCTTCTCGACTACTCCTCGCCATCTCCCTCGATCGAGTCCGGTCAAGCTCGTGCTACTGCTGAGAAAGACCGAGTCGAGTAGAGCAAGGAACGTGCAAACCCGACCAAGAACCGGTGATATTGCCGCTTGTCAACTCATCTCCCATCCCATCTCCTCCACCCCTTCCTCGGTCAAGCTCGCTCGCCATGGTGAGTCAAGACGTTTATCCCATCGCATCTTACAGTGGCCTGCTGCCTCTTACCAAGGGCCTGCGAGGACCCGAGCTGAATCCCTTGCAGTCTGGCAACGACGTTACCGACATCATCATCGACGAGGCGCCGGCATCTATAGAGGTTGAAGATCTAGCCAATGTGCACAACTGTACGTTCAACCTCCAGCAATTGCAGACGCTTGGCTGACCACCAGATGAGGCATACGCTGCCAAGGCAATGCCGGACCTTGGGCTGGAGATTGAAGACTTCCAGGCGCAGACATGGCGAATCGAAAACTGGTCTCAACAGGCCAAGAGAATGACCGGTCCAGAGTTCAGCTGCGGAGGACACAAATGGTGAGTTATCTACCACTCTTTCCGGCCCTTTGCTGACGATCAGGCGCATTTTGTTGTTTCCTCAAGGCAATGCGAATGGCCAGCCCAACGACATGGTCTCGGTCTACCTCGATTATGCCAACCCTAAACAAGCACCGGAAGGATGGCATGCTTGCGCTCAGTTTTGTCTCGCTATATCCAACCCTGTAGACCCTACTATCCAGACTTCTTCCCGTGAGTAGCTCCCACGTCTCTATGATTCGTGGCTGACTTGGGCAGATGCCCACCACCGATTCGTTGCAGAGGAGTGTGATTGGGGTTTCACCCGTTTTGTCGACCTGAGGAAACTGTATACCCCAGATCCGGCCAATGGCAAGAACCGACCGACGATTGAGAACGACGAGGTGGAAGTGACGGCGTTTGTCAGAGTGTTGAAGGATCCAACAGGAGTGTTATGGCACAACTTTGTCAAGTAGGTTCCTCGATCTTGAGCAAGAAGCTGATGGCCAGCTACGATTCAAAGAAGGAGACGGGACATGTCGGTTTGAAGAATCAGGGCGCAACGTGTTATATGAACTCTCTTCTCCAGTCTTTGTTCTGCACCAACTATTTCAGAAAGGTGAGTCGAGATAGCCGGAAGATTAGGCTGACGTGCAGGCCGTCTACCAAATACCAACAGACGGCGATATACCCTCCGAGTCCCTTGCACTTGCCCTCCAACGTGTTTTCTACCACCTTCAGACATCAGACCTCCCGGTCGGAACGACAGAATTGACCAAGTCGTTTGGTTGGAAGTCGCTCGACTCGTTCATGCAGCACGATGTGCAGGAGTTTAGTCGGATCTTGCAGGACAAGCTGGAGATCAAGATGAAGGTGAGTCGTGCGTCTCCATGGGAGCTAATAGGCAGGGCACACCGGCAGAGGGGGCCATCCCGAGGTTGTTCAAGGGGTCGATGAAAAACTACATCAAGTGTATCGACGTCGATTTCGAGTCTTCGGTGACGGAAGATTTCTATGGTGAGTCCAACGGATGTGAGCAGAGCTGACGACAGATATCCAACTCACCATCAAGGGGATAAGGAATCTGCGAGACTCGTTCAGGGATTACGTCTCGGTCGAAACGCTAGAAGGGGAGAACAAGTACCATGCGGAGGGATACGGGCTGCAGGCGGCAAAGAAGGGTGTCATCTTCAACAACTTCCCACCTGTTTTGCATCTCCAGCTCAGACGGTTCGAGTACGATGTGGAGAAGGATGCTTTGGTCAAGGTGGGTCGCTACCTAACAACAATGACTAATGATAGATCAACGATCGACACGAGTTCCCCTTTTCCATCGACTTGGCCGAATTTGTCGAGGAGTCGCAGCGGGATCCAGGAGCGTCTTACGTTTACAACTTGCACGGTGTACTCGTGCACTCGGGTGATCTTCATGGTGGTCACTATTTCGCTCTTATCAAGCCCCAAGCGGATGGACGATGGTACAAGTTTGACGATGATCGAGTCACCCCCGTCACCGACAAAGAGGTCCTGGAGGACAACTATGGAGGAGAGATGCCGAACGGACTGGTCGCACCGCACCAACGAACTCAGGCTCGATCGTTGAAGAAGTTTACAAACGCCTACATGTTGGTCTACGTTAAGCAGACCGATCTTAGTACCGTCATGGCTCCGTTCGCCGAGGGCGACACACCAGCTCATCTCAAAGCTCGACTGGATGCGGAACGAGAGCAGCTCGAGGCAAAGCGACGGGAAAAGGACGAGCAGCACCTCTACATGTCGGTACGAGTCATCACCGACGACATCTTTTCTCGCCATCAAGGTTTCGACCTCGCATCCTTTGACGACAAGAACCTCCCCGCCACCGACCTCCCTGCTTTCCGAGTATTGAAGACGGAGAACTTTTTGCTGTTCAAGCAAAGAATCGCTGCCTACTTCAAGATCCCCGAGCGAGAGTTTAGGTTGTGGGTCTTGGTCAACCGACAAAACAAGACAATCCGGCCCGATACGCCCATCCACGATGCCGACAATGCTCAATGTAAGTCTACCGCACGCAACAAAGCTGACGATAGCCATGGACCATATTCGAAACAACATGGCTGCTCGAACTTCTGACCTTCGACTCTACCTCGACTACAACCCAGACATCTCAAAGTTCAACGCTGTAAGTTTTGCTTCTTCTGCTTCTTTTGGCTTCTTGACCAAGATCCGTAAAAGCTGACAGATGTTTCAGCTTCACGCCGACCCAAACAACTCGCCTATCATGATCTTCCTCAAGTGGTTCGACTGCTCGAAACAGACTCTCACGGGTCAAGGGAAGGTCTTCGTCAACAGGAATAGCAAAGTCAGCGACTTGTTGCCATATATACAGGAGAAGATGGGGTGGCCAAGCTCCACGCCAATCAAGCTCTACGAGGTGAGTTGTCATTCGAGACGTGGCTGACGAATAGGAAATCAAGGCTGGTATGATTGAAGGGATGAAGTTGAAGCAGACGTATCAGCAAAACGAAATCCAGGATGGAGACATCATCTGTTACCAGGTCGAGATGACCCAGAAAGAGTAGGTCCGAGACAAACGCTGTGCTGATGAACAGGTTGGACGATTTGGAAAACCAAAACCTCTACTCGAGCGTGCCCCTCTTCTACGACTTTTTGCAGAACCGAGTGCTTGTCCAATTCAAGCCTCGATCCGAGACGCAATCGCCCAATGAGCCCGACTTTGACTTGATGTTGAGCAAGAAGATGACATACGAAGTGGTGAGTACACCTTGGTAGGGCTGAGCTGACAACAGATGGCGGCTCGAGTGGGAGACTATCTCAAGCAGGACCCACTCAAGATTCGATTCACCTCTTCCAACCCGCAGAATTCAGCACCCAAGCAGATCATCAAGCGAGCGCTCAACCAAAGCGTAGCCGATATCACCGGTACCAACTACTACTCTGCTCCTCCCAACGTTGTGGTATACTACGAGCTGCTCGATATCAGCATTGTCGAGCTGGAGACGAAGAAGTCACTCAAGGTGGTCTGGACGGGCAGCAACAACAAGGAAGAGGTGAGTCATGGAGCTCAAGGCTTGAGCTGATTGCAGAACACCTACCCATTCTTGTTGCCCAAGACGAGCACGTTCAGCGATGTTGCCGAAAACCTCCTCAAGACGATCAAGCTGTCGGAGAGTGGAAGTGGAAAGATCCGAATCTTCGACACGACGGGCGGTCGACAGCAGCGAGAGTACACTGGTTCGGAGATGATTGGCAATCTGGCCGAGCCGGCTGAGCTCCATGCAGAGGCGAGTCGACCAAGTGCGATGGAGCTGACGAACAGGAAATACCCCTCGAGGAAATCAACGCCGATGACAATGCCAAGATTGTCAATCTGTTCCATTACGCCAAAGACCCCAGCAGGCCTCATGGTGTGCCGTGCAAGTTTGTTCTGCGGGAAGTGAGTATATTCGGGCTTGGTGTAAATCGAGCTGATGACTTCAGGGCGAGCCATTTTCGGAGACGAAGAAGAGGTTACAGACTCGATTGGGTATTCCAGACAAGGAGTTTTCCCGGTTCAAGTTCACCTTGGTCACCGCCCACATCTTCAAACAGCCATCAGTCGTTGAGGAGGGTGAGTCGAACTCCCATAGCATGAGCTGACGACTAGATGACCGACTATTCGAGCACAAATGGCAGCCTGACGATGCGTTGGGACTGGATCATCCCGACAAGCGACCAAAACAGGCTGCCGAGCGAGGTATCGTCATGCGATAGGGCGCGACACCCTGGAGACTCCCCGTGTATACCCCCTTCCGTCATTCCGGCTGTCAGGTTGCCCCTTCATACCTTACCTTATCATGTGCTTAGTGTCCCTTCCCTTTTCTCCCAATCAGTGTAGAGTATGAAGACAATACAAAATGCGTTCAAGCAAATATATGCAACAAGAGATCAGACTGCCAAGGGTATCGGCTTGCATGGGTGATTTTGTTCTACTTCTTTCCCTTCTTCTTCTTGCTTGGTGTACCCTGCTTGTCAGCTTGGTTCGAGCGGGAAGTGCTAGATTGACCTACCTTGCTCGGGGTGTTGGAACCGCTGCCGGGGGTCGACTTGGTTTGCGGACTAGCAGTCTCGCCAGCGACGGAAGGAGCTGGAGATCCCTCTGCGGACGCAGTCGACGTCGATTTGGCAGGCGCAGCGTCCTCGACGACCACCTCGTTCGAATCTCCATCTGCAGCGGGTCCCTTGATCTGGATCTTCCTCGGTACAGGTTCACCCATCAACTTTCGCCTCAACAGCATTTTCTTCTCTTTTCCATCAGCTTGATCCCGTAATCCCCAGCCTTTCCACCGAGCTCACCTTCCCTCTCCTTGATCTTGGGAATGTTGAGCACAGTCTCTCTAGTCCTCTCGGCATGTGCCATCTCCGTCGCAGTTTGGAAAATCATCCCTCCCCATCCTTGCCTAAACGTATTGGCTTCCGAAACCACGTCCACAATCTCCGCTTCGAGTTCCTTCTCCGCAGCCGCAAATCGAGCCATCGTGTCGTCGCCTACCAGACCTCGGGTGTGGAGGTTGGTGAGAGCTGATTTGTCGTCTCGAAGTCGCCAGATGCGTTTGACGTCGGCGGTAGCGCGTACGAGCAAGGCGGATTTGAGGAGCGAGTCGGGCACGGGTTGAGCATCGGACGAGTTGGAGAGCAGGGAGATGTAGGTGTCTCGAGCGGGATGAGTGGGGAACCATGCTTCCCATGATGTCTTTTCGGCTGCCTGTCAGCGCAAGCAAGGGGAGGATGAGCAGCATGTAGGTAAGAGGGTGGAGGGGAGAAGGTGTGAGAGGGATGACTTGGATGGATGAGGGATTTGGGCTTACCGGCTTTTCTGCCTCGATAGATTCGGGAGAAGACGGCGAGAGCAGTGACGAGCACCGTGATGTATGCGATGGGGACGATCAATGATGTCGCCATGGTCGGTGAGGGTGTGTCGAATGTAGAGTAAAGACAATGTCAAAGGTGCCAGCGAAACACCACCCACCCATTTTGGCGTCGACAGCAAAGGGATATTTGGGACCCCACAAACGTCCATCCTCTTATTATTGACAGTTGAATCAGCTCAACATTCATCACCGACACTGGATATGGCAAGTCAAGAGCTGGAGCGTGACGAGTACGATGTGGTCGTCCTCGGCACAGGTCTTTCCGAGAGCATAGCTGCAGCGTGAGTTTGTCGAGAATTGTTTCGGAGGAAAGCTCATTGGCAGCGCATTAGCCAAAGCGGGCAAGACTGTTCTCCATCTCGACCCAAACGAATACTATGGAGCAGCTCAAGCTTCGCTCACCCTCGACGAGCTAGCAATCTGGTCCGACAAGCACTCTGGCGAGGGCTCAAGTTCGAGCTCATACACTCGTGCGACCTACACCCCTCTCACGCCTGAGCTCGAGAAAGACCGACGTCGATATGCCATCTCTCTCTTCCCTGCCATCTTACCTAGTCGAGGAGACCTCATCGACACCCTCATCAAATCAGACGTGTCCAAATATGTCTCGTTTCGGATGCTCGACTCGGTATCAATATACGAGAACGGCGCGCTTCGACGTGTGCCGGGTAGCAAGGAAGAGGTGTTCAAGGATAAATCGGCAAGCTTGATGGAGAAGCGCAAGTTGATGAAATTTCTCATGTTTGCTGGAGGAGCGTACGAAGAGGATCAGGTGTTTGTTGGGAAAGAGGATATGCCGTTGATACGGTTCTTGGAGGAGACTTTCGGTCTGCCATCGCATCTGTCGACTTCTGTGGCCTATGCGATTGCGCATTGCTCTTCGGCGGAGGATAGGACGGGCGAAGCTTTGGAGAGGACGAGAAGGTATTTGCGGTCGGTGGGGAGGTATGGATCGGGAGCATTCTTGGTTGGGCAGTATGGGGGAGCAGGCGAGGTCGCTCAAGGTTTCTGCAGGTGAGTCGGAGTGAGGTTGAGCATGGGGCTGATGCGCTAGAGCTTGTGCGGTCTTTGGGGGAACATATGTGCTAGGACCTTCCGCTTTACCCTCTTCCATCACCGTGGATGAGACTATACGGCTGGAGATTCCTTGTCATCCTCGACCTATCACAACCCAACATCTCATCACTTCGAGTCCATCCCATTTGCCCGCTCAACCTCGACCGGAACAAAAGCGAGTAGCCAGTATAGCGAGAAGTATAGCGATTCTCGACGAGCTGCCACCTCTCCTTCAACGTAACAAGAAGGAAGATGAGTCGGACGAAGAGAAGGAGCAGGATGATACGGCAGTGATCATTTTCCCGCCAGACGAAGGACGGGGAGAAGTGGTGAGGGTATTGATCATGGGCGAGGGTACAGGCTCTTGTCCTGCTGGTCAATGTGAGTCGGTCAGATGCCATTCCAAAGACCGGTCGACTGACAAACAGTCATCGTCTATCTCAGTACATCCACTACACCGTCTACCGACCCGAGAGAGGTTCTGAAGCCCTTCTTGCATCGCCTATCGCCCAAGCCCTTATTCGAGTCGTATCACATCACCCATCACGAGGAGACCAAGACGTCGACGGGTAGACTCACATTCCTCTCTCCGTATGCCGGTCTCGAGGCTGTGACGGAAGGGCTGGATTGGGAAGCCGCTCAAGGAAGAAAGGCGTACTCTGCAGTGATGGGTGCAGAAGAGGAGGAGAAAGAGTTTTTCGAAAAGACCACTGCAGATGAGGAGGACGTGGATGAGCTGTAGTATGAACCGCATAATAGTGTTGTATATCATGTACTGCTTGCATATCATTTCTAGTCGTGTATCGTTGCCGAGATCCCGCCACTGCTTTTTGAAAACTCACCTCCGGATTGCTAAGCCAGCGCTACCCGGTTGCAAGCCTCTACACCCTGCTTGAACCCATGCTCCCACTCCCAGGCAGCAGCACCGAGCTTGGTATTGCCTTGCTCGTACTCCTCTTTCCGCCGATCTGCCCACCGACTGACAAAGCCCATCTCGCTCACTCCGCCCGAGTGCGACAGAAACAGCACCGCATCGTCCCATCCTTGAGCGAAGCCAGGCGCATATACAGCTGGATTGGGCGATCCACCGTTCTGCGACCAATAGCCGCTGTGCGCATCTACCGTCAGCGTAGTCAACAAGAATCACTCACCATGCGCTTGCTTGAGTTCCGCATCTTTGACATGTTGAGGGGGTGGTCCCTTGAACTGCCTCGACCCAACCCACTTTGGCAGGATCTCCGCCGTGGTAGCGTCCCGAGCTGACCATCCCGCGTCCCAGCCATCTCCCTTCTTGTACGTCCAGAACCAGAACCCGCCGGTAGACTTCTCGTACAGCTCCAGCTGAGCTTTGACAAACTCCCGCTTGTTCTTGTCCCTCTCTCCATCCGGTATGCCCTTGTTCCAGTCGCTCAATGCTCCGGACCACTCGCCAACGATCAAGCTACCTCGAGCATCCCCACATTGACCAGAGAAAGGACCCGTGAAGTCGTTTCGAATTTTCTGAGCGTGTTGCTCGCCCGTCATGGCATTGTCCTCGTCGGTGAAACATCGGTAGAGATGATGATCCAGAACGACGAAGTCGGACCTACTTCCGACGTATTTGGCATAATGGGCGGTATCCCAAGCATCGTGTATGTACAGGGGGAAGTGGGGGCCGGTAATAGCCCGTATCTCGGCAAACGTCGAGTCGTACCATCCTTGCAGGCGATTATCGTTGGCCGGCTCGTTGAGGAGTTGCAAGCCGACAATGTGAGACTTCGGAGCTAGATACGATGCGAGGAATCGTAGAGCAATAGAAGTGGATCGGAGATTGGCCGACTTGTTGAGGAGGTTGGCTTTGCCGGTGGAGAGACCTGAATGAGCATCTGCGTTTTGCGCTCCAGCCGCTGCATGAAGATCTAAACCCCCGTCAGCTAAGCTTCTGTGGGGCATGTCGCGACTCACCGACAAGTACTCCTAGGCCGTGACTTTGAGCAGTCTGGATCGCTTTCTCAATCCTAGGCCAAGCTCCTACGAATACCTCATGAAACGGTTCAAAGTCGGTATCCTTCAGCACGTCGGGTATGGCTGCACACAAGTGGTAGTACCCGATCTCTCGTCAGCATCGTCTGAGTGCTCAACCTACTGGCAGTCGGACAGAGTTATATCCATGCTCCTTGATCCAAGCCCAATCTTCCTCCTTCATCCAACTATCCCAGTGTTCCTCCAATATCTGCTTTGCATCGGCACCTTTGGCAATGTCGTAGTCGCTCTGGCCTGGCTTGGAGGCGTTGCGATATGTCTTATCGTTGATCCACCGTTCTTGTACGAACCAAGAACCGAGATTGACTCCTCGTTGTTGACGGTACCGGATCACGCTGTCGGATCCAAGAGGAGGAGCTGCCGGTGCGGGAGGGAACTGAGTGGGCGTTTGTGCGGAAGACGAGTTGAACGGGGATTGCTTGACCTTGTCGGAGAGCTTGTCGAAGAGACCCATAGTAGAAATGCGTAGGTCGACAAGGAATGGAATACGGGAGACTGCGGTGAGGAGGGATGTCGAGAAAAGCGGCAGGTCGAGCGGGTACAAAGGTTGAAAGGATGTGTTGATGCCAAGTCGGTCGAGCGGTTTCCAGCGATTTGATAGCAGTGTTTTCGCCTGCTCAGCTTTTCCCTTACAGCGCTATAGAATGTCGGGCAGATAAGACGGCGCTGCGAGTGTCTATCGCTGGAGGAGGATGGGCTGTGAAGAAGAGGGATGTCGAGGTTGGCTCCGAAGAACGGCGCGGTAATTGCGGTTTGGGTTGATGACGCCATGACGAGCTGAAACCTCACCCCGCTCGACCTCACCCATCAACATTTCATTCAACCTCCTTCTTGATCTCGAAACCTTTGGAGGAAGAAACATCATTCACTCTCGAGTCGTCTGTCAGTATGGCATTGATGATATGCACGAGGTGAGTCTATAACGTCTCGCGAGACCAAGCGAGGAGCTAACGTGACCAATAGATGGTTAGCCCCTCCTCTTTGACAGAACTTTCTTCCCGTCTTTGCGTCTCCGATCGCCCTGCAAAGAGCTTGAGATCCCCCTCTGATCAACCATAATCGACTGTTTCATCACGCTCGTCTTGACACCCGGATCTTTTTTCAGCATCAGGCTCTAGACGATCTACTGATCCAAACCCCTTCATCCCTCTTTTGACCTTGTTGCGCCCAAAATCGGCCGGAAAAGGGGGATGGAAGGGTCGCATGTGCGTGTAAGGTGTATGAGAGCTTCTCCTTCCGATCTCGGGGGGATGCCAACATGCAGGGTCATCGAGACGGGCGAGAATATACTTTGATCTTTCAACGGTAAGAGACTACATTAGCTGCGTTTCATTTATCATGCTCTGCCCTACTCCTTGAGCAAACCACTCTACCTCCCAGGGCGCAGCATTACCTTCCTCTCCCTCTTCCAGACCCCGCCCCCGACCGATGTCGACGGATCAAACCTTCCTGCGCCCCTCTACCCGCTTCGAGGTGAGTCACTGAGCTAACGTTTCAGCCGTCGTCCATTAATCTAGCTCAGGGTAGGGAATTCCGATCTAATCGACGGCGTCTGGAGATCCAACGCGGGTGGACAGAGGACGGACAAAGATCTATCGACTTGAAACCGGAAGGAGACGAGGTGGGGGTCGAATCTTGGGGAGATGATGGTCGTCGAGGTGTATGGCTCAAGGGGGGGAGACGAGCTCCCGGAAGATCACATCACGACCAACCTAGCATCGACCAATCCGCTCAACCGACCCGCATCTATGTCATCCAAGCTCCTAGATCGGCAAGGGAGGATATAAGGAGAGAAGGGTGAGATGGGCGAGTTCCTCATTCATTTCTTCTTCTTCCCCTCTCTCTCTCTCTCTCCCCCTCTCTTCGACTTATTCGATTCCGGCAACCTTCTAGTTCGCCTTGTACTCCTAGTGTACCACCACATACCCACGACTATCCCTCTCTCCGACCCTACTTATCTCGCGTACGAGTCGTCTTTGCCTCGTGAGTACATTCGGTCGACCTCTCTTGATTTGGACTGACTGTCAGCCAACACCTCGATGCACGCAACCCACCCACACTTCCCCTACGCCACATCGTCCTCGTCGACGACACCGTCCTCTTCAACCGCCCTACCATCATATGGGAAGGCGATGAATAGGTTGTTTAGTGGGAGAAGCAGTAGGAGTGGATCGGTGGTGAGCAGCTCATCTGGGATGAGCGAGGTCGAGCGGTGAGTCTACCCTCCTATCACAAACGATACTGGCTGATGGTCTAGGTTGGATGTCACCTCGACGATCCACTCCACCCTGCTCGACCCATACTACACCCAGGTAGTGTCGACCCATCTTGCTGCTGTGCACATGATGGGTCGGAGGAGCAGAGTACTAGACGTTGGTGCGGTGAGTCATACGCTTCGGTTTCCGCTGACGAGCAGGGCACCGGTCAGCTGAAGCACTGAATCGTCGAGGGTTAGCTTACATTTAGGCGGCTGGACAACGCAGGTAGCGGACGGCCAGCCTTTCACCGACGTGATAGCAGTCGAGTGAGTCAACTTCTTGCGACAGAGCTGAAACGTAGCAAGGACTGGTCCAAGGTGGATGGAGCGACAAGTCGACATGGCAACGTCGACTTTGTTACCCTTGGTGAGTCTATCTTGGTAGTCCTCGGGCCAGAGCTGATGTATAGATGTCCGCCATCCTCTGCCCTGGCCGGCAAACGCCTTTGGTGAGCATTCTCCGGTAGTATAGGCTGATGAACAGACGTGATCCACGTCAAAGGTCTCCTTCTCGAGCTGCCTCACTACGCATCCGTAGTAGAGCGGCTCGCCGTTATCTTGCGCCCCGGAGGCCTGCTCATCCTCATCGAGGCTGAGCCTTGCTTCGTAAGTCTGCAGCTGGGGATAGAGCTGACAATAGCTTGACGCGTCGGGCGCCGTCTTGGCGCAACCACTCCGCATGTGGGAAGCTTGCGTGCAAGCAGCCTACGCGGCCAAGGGAGGTGAGTCTACCTCTGATGTATCCCGCCGTCTGTCACTAATGTATAGTCGACATCACTCTACCTCGACGGTTGAGTGCTTCCATCACCTCCACCGGCGTCTTGTAAGTTCTTTGCCGTTGCCTTTTGGGTTCGAGCTGACCCTAGTGGTGTACCATACGCCCAAGAAGTTAGTCTGCAGACGGCTGGACGCCTGCCAGGAGGTTAGTCTACTCGTACGCTATTGTACTTTGCTGACCACTAGGTGTGCGTACGCTAGCTCGAGCTGGCCGACTACACCACAGTGCGTTGGCTGCTGATCTCTGCTCCATGCTACCGACTGTGTTGGAGCATGGGTACAATTATGCGGAGATCGTAGCCTTGATCGACCAGTGTCTGAGCGAGGTGAGTCGCTACAACTCCCCTTGGTCATGAAGCTCATGGTAGCTCTGCCGGCCAGAGTCCCAGCACTTTCAGAGGCTGTGTGCGGTGTACGCAAGGAAGGTGGAGTTTTGAGGTGGGTCCCATTTGTCCTGGTCACGGCTCGGCAAGCTAATGAGCAGAACTCCAACACCGTCTGGTAGGATGGTGCATCGACATATGGACTGTATACAATGTATCTATAGTAGTCGGAAATATTTGTTTCACTAGTGGATAGAGGGATAGATGCGAATATCATAGCTATAATGCTTCGTCTGCTATGCAACAAGTATAATTTTACATTCATTGGGTTCCACTGGATCTCACGTGAAGTCATATGATGCATACAATCATCTTCCCCTCGCACCTATCTTTCCTATCAAACTCTCCTTGTCTGCCTCGGGCGACCAGAATACAACAGCTCGACCTGGATAAGAAGCAGTCGAACCGGGGACGTCGATGATGAGCGATAACAATTGATAGGTTCCGCCAGCGTTCTGCTCGTCAGTGAACATCTTCGAGTATAGATTCACCTTGACGTAGTCTCCATGCACCTCGCCCGTCTTGTACGTCCCGGGCGGGGGTAATCCCCTCTGCACACTCTGCGCATCTCCCTTTCTGGCTGGCATCAATCCCCCGAACATCTTGCTCATCCACCCTGGACCACTTGACTCTGGTACGGCCACCACCGTATCATTCTTCCTCATCATCTCCTGTGCCGGCGGGACAGCCTCATCCTCCTCGATCATGCCCATATATCGTCCCGCCTCTTTGCCGTACATCAAGATGTAACCCCAAGCGTCTTTGGCCCAAGACATCGGTTCGGGCTCATCTCGGCCTCTTCCATGCACGTAGAATGTGAGGAGCATGTGATCTCGACCTGATGTGGGATGTCGAACGAGTCGATGGGAGAGGGGAGTGGTGCCTCGGACCGGAGCGGCGGCATGGGGGGTATGGGTAAAGGTGAGAGGAGGAAGGAGGTGTGGGTTGAGCTGCATGTCAGCTCATACGAAGCAGAAATGGGAGAGCTTACAGCATCACTTGATCTTATGAGATCCACAGCTTGAGAGTAGAGTACGGAAGGCGAGTTGCTAGCGAAGAGCTCGGTGGTGAGGGATAAGGTGAGGACGACGAACAGTCCCCCTCCCAGCAAGATGATACCCAAATTGACCGATTGCCTAGCCGTCCGGCCCACTGATTGTCAGCCTGAACACAATAAAGGTTAATGCCACTCACGCTTGCCAGAGGCGTCGAGTTCCTTCCACGGTTTCCAGGTCGTATTCCTCCCGCTTGATCCTACACCTGAAGGGAACGGTCCAACGGTATCTGCTCCTTCAAATGCTGATTTGGAAGTCTGACCGTATATTGGAGTGGAAGATGAAGAAGCGGAGGGGGAGGCAGAGGAACGAGCATCTCGATGCGTTGCGTAGTATCTCGAGCGGGTTTGGGCGAAGATGAAGGTTGAGATGGGTCGGGGAGACGGGGTTGTCGGACGACAAGGAGCGGCTCGAACGACGATACTGAAGACGTTTTGACCTTTCATTCTGCAGAATGTATGTCTCCTGCCGGTATCTCTTGAGCTCGTAGTTGTTGAGGTAGATGCTGTAGGCTGCTGGAGGTGATTGAACGAGTGGGCCATAGAAGCCAGTCTTGCCCATAAGAGGTGGAGGTTCGAGGTGGCAATTTGATCCCGCTCCCTTGCAGCGCGAGGTGGTCTCCAAAGAAATCGCGTCCAGCTCATATTCTATATCTTCTACCTACTTCTTCCATATCTCAAACCACTTCGGAACACCTCGCAGCTCGACATTTCGACAGCGGGATATAGTCAAAATGGCAGCTACAATGTATCAGCGAGATCCTAGAGCTGTACGTTGATGCTTTGTCGTTCACGAGAGAGATCAACGCTAATGATATAGGGGCTCTTTCTTGGAGGGACCAGGACCAGCGGTGCAGAGATCAGGGATGCCAATGGTGAGCTTGGCTTGATGGTTGGGTATGAGGGAGGTGCTGATGGCGCAGTGACGGCTTGCCAAACTGTTTCGAACATTCTCAAGTCTTCGCTTGGTCCTGTTGGGTAAGCTTGGACCGTCTAGCTCTCGCTGATTTTAGTCTTGACAAGATGTTGGTGGACAACATTGGAGATGTGACCATCACCAACGACGGGGCTACCATTCTTTCCCTGCTCGAGGTCTCCCACCCAGCTGTACGCCATCACCAAGGAAAATCCGACTTCCGCTGACAGCAGGCCCGAATCTTGGTGTCTCTCGCTACGCAACAAGACAAGGAAGTCGGAGACGGAACCACCTCGGTCGTCCTTCTCGCATCAGAGCTCTTGCGTCGAGCCAACGAACTGGTGCGAAACAAGATTCACCCAACGACTGTGATTACTGGATATCGATTGGCTTGTAAAGAGGCTTGTCGATTCATGGCGGAGCAATTGTCGACCAAAGTGGACAAGCTGGGCCGGGATTGCTTGGTCAACGTCGCCAAGACGTCCATGTCGTCCAAGATTCTTTCTGCGTGAGTCGCAACCTTTGCCAGTATCGCGATCTGTGCTGATCGTAGCGACGACGACATCTTTGCCCCTCTGGCTGTGGACGCCATGCTTGCGGTCAAGACAGTCAACCCTCGAGGCGAGAAAAAGTACCCCGTCAAGGCGGTCAACGTGTTGAAGGCACATGGAAAGAGTGCCCGAGAGAGTTTCATGGTCAAGGGATATGCGCTCAACTGCACCGTCGCCAGTCAAGGTGAGTTGACCACGTCGTATTCCGCTGACATGCAGCCATGAAGACTCGGATCCCCAACGCCAAAATCGCCTGTCTCGACATCAACCTGGCCAAGCAAAGAATGCACCTCGGCGTGCACATCACCATCGACGACCCGGATCAACTCGAAGCTATCCGAGCTCGAGAGTCTGACATTGTCCTCGAGCGAATCCGAAAAATCTTGGCGACTGGCGCAAACGTCATTCTTACCACCAAGGGTATCGACGACTTGTGTTTGAAAGAGTTTGTCGAAGCGGGAGCTATGGCTGTTCGACGATGCAGGAAGGAGGATCTCAGGCGAATCGCTCGAGCGACCGGTGCTACGCTCGTCTCGTCTCTGGCCAACTTGGAGGGAGAGGAGACTTTCGAG
>JALPCD010000068.1:0-28116 GCA_026538415.1 Cryptococcus sp. GC_Crypt_1
CATCGACGGACCGACACTCGCCAAACTCCTCGTTGCGTTGAACGAATGTTCAGAATGGGGAAGGATCGCCATCTTGACCACGCTCGCGAGGTACAAAGCGCAGGATGTGGAGGAGAGCGAACATATCGTTGAGCGTGTCATGCCTCAATTCCAACACAACAACGCTGCGGTGGTGCTTGGAGCCGTCAAGGTCATCATGATACATATCAAGAATGTTCAACGGGAGGAGTTGATCAAGACTGTGACAAAGAAGATGGCCCCGCCCTTAGGTAAGTGAAACCAACCTAGCCAGAGTACCGCTAACGAATAGTAACCCTGATATCGTCTGCGCCGGAGGTCCAATGGGTAGCGCTCAGGAATATCAACTTGCTCCTTCAGAAACGTCCCGATACGCTGTCAAACGAGATGAGGGTGTTCTTCTGCAAATACAACGACCCGCCATATGTCAAGGTGGAGAAATTGGATATTATGGTACGATTAGCCAACGAGAAGAATTTGGATACGCTCCTTGGAGAGTTGAAAGAGTGAGTTGCGAGATCTGGACAACGTGCAGAAAATTCATGACAGATACGCGTCAGAGGTGGATGTCGATTTTGTGCGAAAGGCGGTCCGGGCGATTGGACAGGTTGCGATCAAGATCGACTCGGCGGCAGATCGTTGTGTGGCAGTATTGATGGATCTCATCGAGACGAGGGTTAGCTACGTGGTGCAAGAAGCGGTCATTGTCATCAAGGTGAGCTAGCTCGTGGAGGCGGCTTGAGCTGACACGATAGGATATCTTCCGAAAGTACCCTCACAGTTACGAGGGTATCATCCCCACCTTGTGTGCCAACCTCGAGGAACTCGACGAACCCGAAGCCAAGGCATCGTTGATATGGATCATCGGAGAATACGCAGAAAAGATCGACAATGCCGATGATCTGCTTGGCTCGTTCCTCGACGCGTTCAAGGAAGAATCATACCCCGTCCAACTGCAGACCTTGACGGCCATCGTCAAGCTGTTTTTGAAGAAGCCCGACGCGTCGCAGGATGTGGTGCAGAGGGTGTTGCAGGCCGCTACGAAGGATTGTGATAGCGCAGATGTGAGGGATAGGGCGTATATATATTGGCGATTGCTATCTTCGGATCCTGCAGCTGCAAAGGTGAGCTGGCCAGATTTGTGTGTGTGGGGGTCGAGCTCACGATGAAGTCTGTGGTATTGTCCGTCCGACCACCCATCAGTCTACCGCAAACGACAGTCCCGCCTGCGATATTGGAAGAGCTCATCTCGGAGATATCGAGTTTGGCAAGTGTGTACCATCGACCAGCTGCGACGTTTATCGGAAAAGGTCGACTGGGAGCCGAGGAGATGGCCAAGCGTCAAGTCGAGTAAGTAAAATCGTCTAAGCCCAAAAAAAAAAATTAATGCTGACGTGCCAGACCGGAAGACGAGATATCACGCGAAAAAGCACTCCAGACGGTGGTTGCGGGTCAACAAGCCGAAAACTTGCTCGATTTCGACGCCGACGAACCAGCAGCTGCTTCGGAGGGTCTTGGTGGATTCGTGTATATCGGCCAGAGCTGCTACTGCATTGGCGACGACCTGACGATCAGCTCAAACATGGTACGGTCTCGTAGAGCTCACCATGGGGTTTCCATCGCCGATAAGGTCTCGTAGTGTCTCGATAAAGCCGTACTCGATGCACAGCTCGGGTTTTAGGTCAAACACCTTTGCAACGCACAATGCAGCGGTCTTTCGGACGTAGGGGTTCTCGTCCTTCAGACATCGGGAGAGGGGCGAGGCGAGATAGTCGAGGATCTTTTCGGCTCGGAGGACAGACATGGTTCGAATAGCGAGTGCTCGGACGAGAGGATTGGGATCTGCCGTGTCCTGCTGCTCAGCTCACGACACATGGGAGTTCACACCAGCTTGGAAAGTGTGAGGGAAGAGGGAGTGTGTCTTACCTTGACAAAGGTGTTGACGGCGAGAATAACGAGCTCGGGTTGCGTTTTGGCATAGTTCATCAAGTACAGATAAACCAGCTTCTTCTGCTCCAAATCATCCGTTTGCTACAGAGTCAGCGCAATGGTCATCACTCGATTAGCGAAGAAAGTGCTCGATCTCCCAGTGTAGTCGAGAAAAAGGATGGACAGGGCTGGCGAAGAATGGTCTGGCCAACTCACCATGTTCTTCACGACGTCGGGAAACAGCCCACTGCAGTCCTTTCCTATCGTATGATTCGCAATCACCCTCTTGATCGCATCGGCCCGCTTATCCCTGTATTCACTGTTGAGCTGTTGACGAAGCTCCCAGTTCTCCCCTGGCTCGTCAGCTCTGCTCGTGTCGGGTAAGAAGGGAGGACAGGTTGAAGTCAAGCGAAACGCACCTTTTCGGGGAGGAGCCATCGCCATTTTGGTGAAAGTTGAAGGAGAAGGTGAAGGCGGTTGTTAGGTCCAGTAAGCGGCGATGAGGGGTATGGGCTGTGGGACAAGCTGATGAGTGAGATGGTCGAGGTATTTAGGTGTGTTATTGTTGCCTTTGGAAGGTGGTCGGTCAGGTCGAGATGGGTGACGCGAGGGATGCAGAGGACAACGGAAGCAAATTCCATCTCTTCCTGCAGCTATGTACATCTAGGCCAGGGTGACTAAAGCCATTCTTGGGATCATGTAGAAATTATATGATACAATGTACGATGCATGAGGTGTCCCGCTGCCTGCCGAATCATACCTACCGATCAAGTAGCCCTAGCCGACCCGACCCTCGACCTGACGCCCCAACCCTTCTCATGTCACCGAAGGCCGCCTCAGCAACACTGCGTCTTCGTCCATCTCATCTTCGGTGCTGTCCTCGCTCGCGCGACTCCTTCCTCCTTCGCTAGTACCCGATTTCTCCGCCGCACGTTGTCTCAGCGCATCATAATCTCCCGGTGCCTCGACGCCCGTCGCGGTGACTGCCTCCGACTTCTCCTCTTCGATTGGTGCCGACGATTCTTCTTCTGCCCTTGCCGTTGTAGTCGGTCCAGGCGCCGAAATCTCCTTCAATGCAGCTAACATGGCCTCCCTCGTCGACTCTGTCAATTCCGTCACGTCGTCCGCTGTCAGCCCCTCGGTCGATATTGGCGGAAGGACTGCGTTGTCAGATCCCACTGTGCGTTACCAAAGCGACGCCCAGGCTCACCTCGAATCTTCAAGCTGCCCTCTTCCATCCTCGTCTTTGAGTCGAAGAGTCGATGATAGTTCTCACATACTACAGGGACAATTGGAACTTGCGCTTGGACAGCCAAGTGGAATGCACCTTTCTTGAATGGCAGTAACGTCGGTTCGGCAGCGGAAGACCGTGTACCCTCCGGGAAAACCCAAAGAGATACCTGCCTGTCAGCTTGGAGCGTCTTGCAACATGAGAAAGCAGCTTACACCCTTCTTCTTCATATCTTCGCCGGCCTTTTCGAGGGCGTCCTGAGCTGCTTTACGGTTCTTCCTGTCGACAAAGACGCCTCCAGATAGCGAGACTGGGTGTCAGCTATTTGCTGGGTCATGAGGACAGTAATAGGTTACTCACGATATTGTCCAAGGAGAGGAGCCCATTTGAGCTCTTTCTTCGCCATTATAGCAGCTCGCCTAGGGAATATTCGCCCCAAGAAGAGAATGTCCAGCACACTAGCTATGAGCTCGGCCATCCACGAGACGAGAAGGCACTAGGCGCACCTTTGATGGTTCCCCAGGAGTACGGCACTCTGCCCTTTACCATCTCTGGCCGTCACCAATGCCGATAGGTGTTCCTCGCCTTCGACTTCTAGCTTGATGCCGACCAATGGTGAGCAGACATGGTAGAACGACCTAGCGACAAAGTAGTTGATGTTGAGTCGCTACTTCATCAGCTCATTCCAATCTAGCGTGATCAGGAGCTCACCTGGCCAGCTGCGGTAGCCAGAATGGATACGAACACACCCCACACACTCAACGCCCCCAGGGTCGAGAGGTACAAGCCGAGGTGGTAATACAGCTTGACGCGTTGGTATTTCCTCGACAAGATGCTAGCTGTCGAGATGGCGACAGTCGACACGAGTGCCAGCGGTTTGAGTATCCAGCCCAGCATAGCGATGTAGTAGGGGATGACGGGTATGCTTGCACCAAGAACGCTACTTGTAGAGTAGTCCATCCATGTACCGAGTGGATCTCGCTCAACGAGTTGGGTGGCAAATGTTGTCGAAAGGTGGGTGGCAAATGGACAGATTTGGTTCCGGCCGGTTCCCAACCCACCGTTTTACCCGAATTCCGTTTGAGCAGTCTTGTCCCAAATCCGAGAATCAGATCAAAACGGGCGCTTCCAATCAGACGACCCACATTAGACGATTGTACATTCATCCATCTTCGAGCTCGACTGTTTACCTACACCGTCATGTCTCTTCTAACACCTCGAGCGATAGCCAGCTCTTCTCGAGCTGTCGTAGTGCTCACTCGATCGGCTCGAGCGATGCGCTCTGGCTCGACAACTCGATGTTTATCGACAATCTCGCCTCACCGCGCTGTCGCTTCAAGGCGAGCTTTCGCGACTGAAGCGGCGGATCAAGACCGATTCGATCCGTTGACCGTCGAGCGAGATTCCGATGAAGTCGACGTGTGTATCGTCGGAGGTGGACCGGCCGGTCTTAGTGCTGCGATTAGGTTGAAGCAGCTCGAGGCTGAGCAAGGACGGGAAATACGTGTTGTCGTGCTTGAAAAGGGAGCAGAGATCGGTGAGTCCCCATCCCAACTTGAAGGATTCCGCTCACTCTCAGGCTCTCACATATTGTCCGGTGCGGTGATCGAGCCTCGAGCACTGGACGAGCTCCTCCCCAATTGGAAAGAAGATGGCGCACCGTTGAACCAAATGGCGACTTCCGACTCTATGCGATTTCTCACTTCCTCTTCGTCTTTCCCCCTGCCGCACCCTCCTCAGATGAACAACAAGGGTAACTATATCGTTTCTTTGTCTCGACTCTCCGCTTGGCTAGGCGAACAGGCCGAAGCTCTCGGTGTTGAAATCTACCCTGGATTCGCAGGCGCTCGACCAGTGTACGACGAGGCGGGCAACGTCAAAGGCGTCTGCACCGGGGATGTAGGATTGGGCAAAGATGGACAGCCGAAAGAGTCGTTCGAGCCGGGGATGGAGTTTCATGCCAAGGTGACGCTCATCGCCGAGGGAGCGCATGGGTCGTTGTCCAAGCAAATCCAGAACAAGTACGGTTTGAGGGAAGAGTGTGATCCGCAGACGTATGGGATTGGGATCAAAGAGGTCTGGAAAGTCAGGGATGAGGTGTATGAGCCAGGAAAAGTGGTGCATACGCTGGGGTGGCCGTTGGACTTCAAGACGTATGGGGGCAGTTGGTTGTACCATATGGAAGACAATATGGTCTCGATGGGATTGGTGGTGGGGCTGGACTATGAGAATCCGTACTTGTCGCCGTACAAGGAGTTCCAGGTGAGCTCAGCAAAAGCTAGACGTCGATGTGACGTTGACGTGAAAGCGTATGAAGCACCACCCGTTCTTCGCCAATATACTCGAAGGAGGCGAGAGAATAGCGTACGGCGCGAGAGCGCTGAACGAGGGAGGATTGCAGTCAATTCCCAAGCTGCATTTCCCAGGTGGGGCTTTGCTCGGATGTTCTGCTGGATTCCTCAACGTACCAAAGGTGAGCAAACTAGCACTCTACCAGGCTGACCATCTAGATCAAAGGAACGCACAACGCTATGAAATCTGGAATACTCGCCGCCGAGACCGCCTACAAAGCTCTCAACGTCGAAGAGGGTTCCGAGTCCACAGACGCTATCGACATGTCGCCCTACGAAGCCGCTGTGAAAGACTCGTACATTTGGAAAGAGCTCAACGAGGTCCGAAACTTACGCCCATCGTTCCACAATCCGCTAGGTATCTGGGGAGGAATGCTTTACTCTGGTCTGGACAGCATGATCCTCAAGGGCCGAGTGCCATGGACGTTCCACAACAAGGTGGAGGACGCCGATGCGACCAAGCGAGCTGGGTGAGCTACCAAGGTTTGCAAGCATCGGGCTCAGCTGACAAATGTAGCGAGTGTCAACCCATCGAGTACCCTCTTCCCGACGGCAAGCTGTCTTTTGACATTTTGACCAGTGTCGCCTTGACCGGAACGAACCATGCGGAAGGTCAACCGTCGCATTTGCAATTGCCCAACAAGCCCGGAGCGAAGGAAGCGCATACGAGGGAGAATGTCAAGGAGTATGCTGGACTCTTGGGCCGAGTCTGCCCGGCAGCGGTCTATGAGTATGCGGATGCAGAAGGAGCAGACGCAGATGCAGAGGGCAAGAAGTTTGTGATCAACGCACAGGTAAGTTGCTGGCTGTCTGTTACCGTTGCTTGGTGATGATATACTGACGATCAGAATTGCATTCACGTATGTCTTGCCATACTGTCCTGGAGGTGGATGCTGATGATCTAGTGCAAGACGTGCTCGATCAAGACACCTACGCAGGACATCACTTGGACGGTACCAGAAGGAGGAGGCGGACCCAAATATGGTCAGTCAGCATCATTTCTTTGTTGTCAAGCTGACAGTTTAGCTCTCACTTAGGTGTATATTTTGCTCCCTTCTCGCGTTGCCTTTTGCGCTCCGCAATCACCTGTACGACCGATTCCAGTACCTCGCATTACCGCCTGCTCGTCGTCATGGCTCAGGATTATACCGGTTATTACCCCTGCCGCCCTTTGTTCTTGTCGATCTCCCGGCATCCTCCGATCATCACTACTTGTATCCATGCATCTCGTCGCCTGCGACACGGCTTGGTGTTTCGTATCACATGTGCACGGCTGTATCCACGGAATTTCGAGGAGGATCTCGGTCACCTTTCCGACCGTTTCCCCGCCCTCCATTGCTAGTCGGTTTTTCCTTTCATCCAGGTTTCATACAGGTCCTTTGCCCTTTGCTACGCTCACCCCTCTCATTCATCCTTTGTCGACCAACGATCGATCCTATCGTAGGTTGTCTTGACGCAGTAGCCGCTTACATCGACCTTGACCGCCGCATGGCGCTACATCCTTTCGGTCCGAGATACCGCGTTTCCGGGTAAGCGGGGGCTAAGGCAAAGCACGGAGTAGACCAACGGTAGCCCCCTCCCCTCTCTTACCCTTTCAGCTCCAAGACGCAGCAAGGGGGGGGGACGCGGTGCGTCTCCTCGACTTTTGGGTGGTGTGGTCGCCGATCACGATCCTTTGTGCGGATCGGTTGATCGCATTTCATCCAGCCAGGTGACCGTTTGGTTTGATATTCTTTTTGATCTTCGTTATTTTTACGTTTTCTTTTCTTCTAGGTCGATCAGTCAATCTTGCCGGACCAGTACCACTGCTCGACAGGAATCGTCGGTCAACTGCGATCGACAGTCGACGGACTCGGGGTCGACGTCTCAGGTTGTTCTTTTGGTCGATCGACGCCATTGGTGCCAGTGGAGTAGGAGAAGGAGTGAGAGTCAGGTGGTCGATCGCTCCTTTATTCGGCACAAAGTCAGCTCGAGGTATAAGACACGGCACAGTTTGGTCGACCCATCTTCCTTCCTGGCTGGGATACACGACGGGAATACGCTTGACTACGACTCTTTCACCACTTGTGCATTGCTCGCAAGGACTTAACTTGACTCGGCTCGATCCGACTGTACGTACTCCACAACGCCAGCACTAGTATTATAATCGTTGGAACCATTCGCTCCCAGTAACGTCAAGTCGACAGGCATACGCGACGTCTATCTGTATCACAAAGGATCGACCACACTCTTGGCTCGCGCGTAGCAGCTACACCTTCAGACTCCGCACCCCCCCAGACAAGACCGCCTGGCCTTCTTCGCAAACCCCCATAACACCTCGATTGCCTGCCCCCGCTCGCTCAAGCCACTTGCGAAGGACTCGACGTCGTTCGCGATATAACCAGCGACGCTTTGCTTGCCAATAACGATTCTGGCAAGATGATGTTCGCCAATGCTCGACCCATGGGTCATTTCGCAGCTCCGCAGATGAAGATGGCGGCGATGCAGCTGGGGGCGGTACAGATGGATTTGGAGAGGTGCAAGATGATGCCCATGGTGGTGACCGAGGCGTATCTTGACGTCCTGAACAAGTGAGTCCAACCCCCACACCTCGCGCTTTGCCCTAAGCTCGCGTCCCACCCTATATCCTATATGGTTGGAATCTCTCCTGTGCTTGCTCCAGAAAAGTCACCTAATGCTCATGAGTAGATTGCTAGAACCCCTTGCAATGGTACAAGGACCCATGGGCTTCCGCACCTGGCTGGCAGAAGTACAGTTCTTCATGAGCAAGCTCAAACAGCGCTCTTACTCTGGTATGCCGCTCAACCCGCGCGAGAGGCAAGTGTTGGCGTGGTACTCTGCCAGGTGGAGGGAGCTTCGTGGTGGTGCTGTGAGTGGGAGAGGGTGGCTGGTCTGAGGCGTAGGCTGATGGGATAGTGCGATATGGGACGGCCGGAAGCGCAGATTGTGTTGATGAGCATGGGCGAGATGGCCTTGTGCTAGGGCGACTGTACGATTCACCTATTCACCCCCTCACCAAATGACCTGAATACCTCGTCCTCATCAGCTCGACCTCGTCAAAGTATCTCGACGACCAGGCGGAGATTGCTTGACGATAATTGACGACTTTACGACACCTACACGAACATAGACCAGCCTCGCCCACATACAACTCGTCAAGCATACCGTCGAGCTCAATAGAACAAAGCATGGATTCCACAGATTACTCATAGATTATCGTATCATCATCTACATTCATATGCATCGCATGCTCCAGTCTTGACAGCAATGCCGGGTCAAGCTAGGCAAGGCTTTCCGCCACCCGGATCAGTAAAGTTGACGATTTCGTCACTGTCAACATCTCGAGTCTTCGACACTGTTGATAATCCTCTTCTACCTCTATCTCCCCACAACGACTCCACGACAAGATGATGTTGGCCAACTACAACTCGGATTCAGACTCGGACAACGAAACAAGCGCCCCAGGTCCATCCCGAGCACCTCCTCCACCCGCTCGTTCAGCTGCAAAACCTCCTTCGACCCTTCCAACGTCCTCCTCCGCATCTTCGACTTCCACTTTCACCGCAACTTCAGGGAGCAAGGTGAAGCGCAAAGCACCGGTGAAGATCACGTTGGATCTGCCCAAATCGTCTGGACCATCTGGGAAAGATGGGAATGGGGACGAGGAGCAGAGCGAGGATGAGTCGAGTTCGGTCAAGAAGCCCAAGATTGGACCAAAGGGCAAGGGCACGTGAGTCAATCTCCATCTTTAACCTGCCCCTTTCCTTCCATTTCCTGGCTCGCAAAATTCTAGACCACCTACTGATGTCTTCAGGTCTGCTCTGTTGAATATGCTCCCTCCGCCAAAGAGGAAAGTAACAATAGGGCAAGGGGCGAAATCTTCTTTGGCTGTAAACAAATCCATGGCAACATCTCGACTACCTGCTCCACCACCACCTGCAGCTGGACTCAATATGCCTGATTTGAGCGGAATCAGGCCAGGAGATGAGGATGAGAACGACGAAAGGGGCTTGATGATGCCACCTAGCTTGGGAAGGGGAAAAGCGAAGAACAAGGCGGAACCCGCGCTCGATCTCTTCGGTCTATGTGAGTCTACTTGGCGTCAATGGTACATGCTGATCTATAGCTTCCACTCCTGCTTCAGCTTCTTCATCATCATCGAAAGCCTCAACTGCTCTTCCTCCGACGATATCTTCCGCTCCTGCAGCGCCCGACTTCGTTCCCCCTCCCCCAACAGACAAAGACCCTTATCCAGGCTACTATCAGACCCCATCTGGAGAATGGAAAGCCTACGACCCGGCGTACTACGCTTCGTTCTTTGCGGAAGAACCTGCCGTCCGACTGCAGGGCGATCAACAAGCAAGTGATGGTCGAGTAGGCAAAGACTGGGACGAGTATAATTCCAAGGGCGCAGATGTGCGGGACGTGGATGTCAGTGAAGGCTTGAAGGCGGCGAGGGCGGAAGAAGAGAGGAAGAAGTTGATGCAAAAACCCAAATTGTCGCAAGACGAGTTTGAGTATCAGGTGAGTTTCCTGATGGTGGTGATGGGTGGAAGAAGGGGAGTTGGCTGATGGGCCAGACTATTGGGCAGACGAAAGGGTTGGCAGCGCAACGACATCAGCTCACATCGCTTTTGCAAACTGCGTACTCGTCTCGAGAAGAGGTGAGATACTTGAAGATTATTGTGCCAAAGGGACCGAAGCTGACGAGGCAGATGGAAGAACGGATTGCGCAGAACAAGAAGAATATGCGGCTGGCGGGCGCCAAGTACGGTCAGTCGATTGATGACACTGCAGAGAAGCGCAAGACTGACTCGAGCAGGTTTCTGAACGCGGATTCGCGTTCGGGGTGCCTAAATGTAGCAGTATGCAGGACCATGCGGTTCGTCACAAATGCATGTGACTATAATATGGCGTCCCCTGGGTCGACTTTGGTCTAATCCTCGTATCCCCCCTTTTGCAAATTGAATAGCTCAGCGTATCGCTTGTTGAGGACCATCAACTCGGCGTGACTCCCCATCTCGACGATGGTCTAAATCATTAGCCTTTTTCGCAGTAGCAGAGCATCTACTTACTCCGCCCTCGACCACAGCGATCTTGTCGGCTTTTCGAACTGCACGTCAGCACTCGGTTCACGGGAAAATGACTTGCCCGTAGAGAATCGGTGCGAGATGTATATCGTTGTGGCTCTTCGACCTCCAGCATGGGACAAAGCGTGGATACGCTGAAAGAGCTCTGCTTCTGCTTTGGGATCCAGACTGGCCGAGGGCTCACTGTAGGGTCAGGAAACTTCCGAAGAAGAATAGAGGCGTTTCACCGTACTCGAACACGACTAGATCCGCAGTCTCGCTTCGCAGGAATGCTCGAGACAAGGCCACTCTCTGCCATTGACCTCCACTCAAGCATACAGCCGGCTTGTCGACTTTGGCCTTCGGCTCGTCGTCCCTTCGGTGTTTTGTTGGTACTGCGTTTGGATCGAAAGCGGCCTTGGCATCTTGCGAGACGGTGTTTAGAGCCGTATCTGGGGTCGCAGCGTCGTTTCCCTTCCTTTCGGTAATGACTTCTGCTTGATCTTCCTTGATTTCTTTGGTCTCTACATCCCCATGTACCGCCTCACCGGATGAAGAAAGCAGCGTGTCCAATCCAAACCTCCTTCCCATCTCGTCCGTCCCGCCTCTGGCCATGGCCAATCGGACCGCCTCTCCATCAATCATTCTTTGGACATCTCCCAGTCCGACATTCGTTGGCAGCGTGAAGGCATATTTCGAAAAGTCTTGAAACAAACAACTCGTCCGTCGATGGATCGTAGCTGGCTCGATCTCTCTCAACTGAACGTGGTTGAGCAGTATATCCCCTTCATAGTCGTACATGCCCATCAAGACTTTGACGAGGGTCGTCTTGCCTCCACCGTTCGAGCCGACTATAGCGAGGGTTTGACCAGGCTGGACCGAAAAGGTGACGTTTCGGAGGATAGGGGTTGTCGTTTGGGGATAAGCGAAGGAGAGGTTCCTGACGTCGATAGCGAGACCGCCGTCTTTTCGGATTGATTCGTAGTCGACAAGAGGTCCTGTGATACCGTGTCGGTCCTTCCAGATGGTCGTTTCCACCTCTTCGGCGCCCGATATTGCTTCGATTAGAGCTGCGAGGTAGAATGTAAAGTTGAGGGTTCTTTTGCCGTATCGAGCCAGATTCTTCGCTTGCCAGTACATGCCTTCGCTCCCACGTTGATAGGTCCGCAACTCGCCAAAGCTCAGTCCTCTCCCCGCCCATCGCAAGGCAATGACAAGCTACTCGTCAGCTTCCTTCCTGAGACTCGCCGGCCAGACTCACGTAGAGCACATTCTCCATACTGCTCTCTCCCTCACCAAGAGCGAGAATGGCCAGCTGAGTACGCCCATCGAGCCCTTCGGAATCCTTCCTCATGGCATCCGCTGCAATGTTCCACCTGTCCAACAACCAATCTCCCAAGCCATACAGTATCATCTCTTGCCTGTACTCCTTATCGACCAGTATGGCTGAAAAATTTCGGGCCTCGTCACTCCGTGCTCGCCTCGCTCGACTCTGCTCGGGATCGTCATCGTCCTTGTTTCGATAGTGCATATCACCAGCACAGATTGCTACTTGACAGACGACCAGAAAGATCCATACCAGTCGAGTCGACCATGCTTGGCTGGATCGCATAATCGTTCGGACCATGAGAGCGAATAAACTGGTCGTCTCGACGAGCTCGTTGAGAATGTACGAAGATTGACAGATTGCTTCGAAGGGAAGGTAGCGTTGTTTCTTCTCGTCTCTCGAGGTCGAGTCTTCGTGGCCAGCGCAAACTCCAGCTTCGAGGAAAAGTGCCGAGAGAAAGGGAGAAGTGGTAGACCGATGGGAGAGCTTGCTCTTGGCTTCGAGGTAGACTCGTTGAATCCGCTGACTGAGCAGGTACTACTCCTGTCAGCTACACAGCAGCGCAAGCAAGGAGGGTTTAGACGAACACGCAATCTTGATTCTCTGTCCTCCTTGAAATAGTAGAGCACATCCCACAACATCGCCGTGAACAGTGCGAGCCCAGCCGTCTGGATAACTTGTCGGGTATCGATTTCTCTCCCTTGTAAGCTGTCTTGCACAACATCCATCAATCTGGACTGTGCCCATACTCTTGATCTCGTCAGCCGGATTCTATGTAAGCTGCTGCTCTGTAACTCACTTGACAGCCGGTATGAGTCCCTGCAGACACTGCATCACGACATACTCCAAGAGCATTGCTTTTTGTTCCTGCGCAATCTCATCCAAGAACGATCGCCATATCTTGCCGGAAATCCGCACGCCGAGAAGTACATTCCTCAAGTTGAACTCCCTGTCATGGCCTGCGGGTTCATATCGGTCTTTGCCAGCCCCGTCCTTTTTCAGTCGAGATTGAAGCCATAATCGACTGATGTCAGATCGAGCTTGGTCGTCTGGCGGTAGATCATGGTCCGGCGAGAGAATAGGAGGCGTCTGTCGGGGTTTCGAGTCGTTGTCCGGGGAAGGAAAGGAAGACGCGCCATACCATCCGAGAGCGAGGGAGATCATCCAGAGGAGGTGAGCGTCGAGGTATCGCCAAGCGTGAAAGCCCTCGGATTTGGGAAGCATGGCGACGAACCAGCCGATGATGTGGATGAGGAGATGAGTAGCAGCAACATGATGAGGCTTTTACTTTTTGGAGTGATGGGCAGGGCGTATAGAGTAGCCTCGAGGTGATGGTGATCGAGCGAGAACGAACGCGTCTGACTGCTTTGTGAGGTGGGATTCTCGATGTCCGAGGGATGGTCCTATCACCGATGCATCTGTCGACGAAGGAACCTTGGACGAGATGTTGCAAGCATGTCACTATGCATGAGTGCATCGTCGATCGAAGAATCCTATCCCTATCTAAACACTTTAGACACAACAAAGCGAGCTCTCCTTGACCTTTTGCCTCATCCCGCCGACCATGTCCCAGATAGCCAACAACGCCCATCCAAGGGGTACCACAAATACCGCCAGGATGCCATTCGCAGCGATCAGATTGATGTCAAACGATCCACTTGGCACATTCGTACCCTTCGCATAGGCCGTGACTTCTCCAAAGAAGAACATCAACCCAACAAATGTTGACAAGATCACCACTGCCCCAACGAGTTTCATTGCGTTCATCACCGTCTTGTTCCCCTTTATATTGAGCGTTCCCAGTCGGCCTCCTCCATTGGCTGACCAAGTCGATCGAGGGTTGAGAAGCGCGTACCATCCGCCTGCGAGGGCAAAGATTGATATACCGATCAGAGCAGCGAGAACGACCAATGCTGTACCGGGCGACACGGCTTGAGCGACCTCTGACATGCCTTTCGAATCCTCCACGTCGGGCAGATCGGAGTATGACGACTCAGTGTTGTTGACGAGATACATGAATGATATCCCTTGTCGAAGCAGCAGAAGCGTAATGACGGCCTGGAGGGCGAACAGGAACAGTCGAAGGTAGGTCTTCCAGCTCGACCGTCGAACTATCGTTACGGGTCCACGTAGCCTTGCACCCATCAACAAGGGAGCCATGCCGTGTAGCAGACCCTTGGCAAGTCGGCGCAAAGGTCGAGTAGGATGCTTCCACCACGGTGCTCCGGTTTTGCTGCTCCTAGCATCGCCATTCGCTCGACCCACCGCGAGTGACAAGAACAGACCGGTGAACAGGACCCCGAGGAACATGAACAAGTTGAGCATCAAGAACATTGCTGTCGGGTCGAGCGTCTTTCCCTTGAGCAGATCCTTGGTAACGTCCGTCGTCAGCTCCAAATCAGGGTCATCGGCTCGTTTCGAAGGACTAGATGTAGCCGTCGACGAGAGGATGACCATATTGCCGATCTGTCGTGCACCCTCCGCCCATAGTACAACCGTAGCGAGAGTGAGTACAGAGTAGATCGGCGCATGACGAACGACATGGGCGACCTTGCGAAGGATCGTGATAGGTCCGAGGGGTGTCAACGGATCGCCCGGGGTCGACGCGCGTTTGCCTGGTGATTTTGGCGGAGACGGGGTACGAGCCTTGTCCTTCTCGTCAAGCGACTTCTTTCTCTCGGCCCGCTCCCTTGCATCCTTCGCTTTGTCTTCTGTTTCCTTGTCCGCCTCGTCCTTGTTTGCCTTGTTGACCTTTCTCCTTAGTCGATCCCTTCTAGCTTGGCGTGTGTCTCTGCCGTCGTTCCTCCCTTCATCGGCGGTTGTCTCGTCCGGTGTGTTGATGGCCGTGTCGGACGTGTCGTCCACTACAGTGGCAGACGCCGATCCGACTTCTTCCTTCGATAGAGGCTCCTCAATAGGTCGATCCCCTTCTGACTCAGCATCCTGTCCTCGACGAGTCCTCTTTCCCTGCTCCTCGTCTTTTTCGGCAGGATCTTCTTCCTCTACCCCCTTCGCCCCTTCCATCTTTGCCTGCCGTGCTCGTCGTACCCCTTTCTTCCCAGCATCCGTAGCCTCCCCATCACCTTCATCAGGATCCTGATCCTCTCCATTCTGCCTTCTCGCCCTCCTGGCTTTCCTCTCTTCCGCCTTCTTCTCCTTCTCTTGCTTCACGTCCTCCTTGCTCATCCCAGCTCGCCTAGCCTTGCGTTCCTCCTTGGTCTCCTTATTCTTCTTCTTCCCTCCCAGCAGGTCGTCTCGAGGTCCATGGTGAAACACGTTGGGCACAGGATTGGGAGAACGTTGCGCTTCCTCGGTGATCCCTTCTTTACTTGTCTTCGAGTCGTCTGCACCAGCAATCGTGGTATCGGTGTCCTTGGCCTCGCCGGCCGAACGTCCGGCCGCTATCCCATCCGGTATCCCCATCAACCTCCTCTTCTCCGCCTCTCGACCAGCAGCCTCCCGATCTTTTTCTGCCGCTGCTCGGTCCTTCAAGATCTCCTTGCTTGTCTCGCTCTGCACTTCCGCTCCTTCAATCTCGGCATCTACACCATTTCCAGCTGCATCCGCTGCCTCGCCATCTTCGATGGACTCACCATCCGGCTTTGCCTTCTGCGCCGCCTTCCGGCCTGGTCGATCTGCCTTTAGCCCGGCCGCAACATTGGCATAATCGACCCAATCGTCGACCTCTCCGATTCCGTCGTCGTGCTTGACCTCCTCTCCATTGTTCAAAGCCGTCTGTTTCCTTTTCTGCCTGGCCGCTTTCCGTCTCTCCTTGCTCTCCGCTTCCCCAGCCAGCCGATCTGCTTGCGACTTCGCCCCAATCTCCTTGATCGCCTTTCCTTGTTCCTCGTACCGTTCTTTGGCTAACCGTTTTTCCTTCGCAATTGGATCCTCGTTCTCGTTGTCATTCTCGTCCTCCTCGTTCACTTGCGCGGTATCTCCACGCCCTGCGCCATCTTGTCCTCTCTCCCGCGACTCAGCGTTTTTCTCCTTGTCGAGGATGGCGTTCACAGCCTCGTGCTGCTCCTCAAAGCGCTTCTTCGATTCGTCCTTCTCCCTTTCCACTTGGCTCTTGTCGTTATCCGAGGGCGCTGTCGTCGATGACGGTAGTCGACTCCCATCGTCCAGTGAGTCGTTCTCGATAGACGCGTCGCTCTCGTCACCTCGATTCCAGTCTCGCTGCCCCTTCTCGCTGTTCACCTTCTTGCTTTCTTTTAGAGGTGGTGAAATGTCGACTCCAGCTCGATTGACGATGATTGAGGTCTGTTCGGGCACGATACCACTGAGCTGGTCTGACTTGTTTCCTGCGAGATTAGCACGGATTGATTTGTGTCACGGCAAAAAGTCCAATCTCACCGCTTTTGTCGAAATACGTGGGCATAGGTACTGGCTTACCATCCTTGGCCACGAGCTGTATTTTCGACCCCTTTGGCACAGGTTCAGCTGTTCATTCATCAGTCATGACTCTGATCGGCAATGAATAAGCTTACATGCATCTTCGGTAGCGGTATCCTCATCTGCATCTGTTTACCGTCGGCGTGTCTCTGATTTGTATAAGCAGACGGCTCACCAGCTTGACTCCACTCGGGCTCCTTCCTCGCCTCTCTCGACGATTTGCCGTCCGCTTTCGCCGTGTTGAAACTCGCCTGCGTCATCGGTGCAGCGCGGCCTCCATCGTCCGTTGGGGGAGAAATCGGCAAGGAGGCAGCTTGTTGCGTCGGGCCAGGCGAAGAGAGCGGCGAGACGCTGCTCCGCTCTTCCTCTGTGAACATATGGCCTACACGCACACCTTCTACTGGCGAGACTGCCGAATTGTCCATCGGCTGCACGGTGTCGATGTCGATCTGTCGTGCTGCAGCAGTCAGGATTTCTGGTCTTGCATTGCCTCCGTCATCTGGTTCCTCTTCCTCCTCGACGGTGTCAGGCATGTTGCTCTTTAGCTGCCGAGTGCGTTGCACGTGGGCTCGCCGACTCGTATCTGTCCTTGTCGGAGGAGCTCGAGCGTCCGCCTGCGGCGTACTATCGCCATCCTGCCTATTAGCTCTCCGCCTCCTTCGTGCCCTAGACTGACCTTGCTTTCCCAGAAGTCGTCATCGTCATCTTCTGGCAAAGCCACCTTGTCCTCTCTCACATCCGCCATCTCCAACTCGAGAGCGGCTTGGTCGTACATTTTCCCTTTGCTGGTGTTCGGGTCGGGCGGAAGGTGATTCTCGTCGTACTTGACCCCTTGCTCTGCTGTTCGTCGATTCATATCCTTGCCAACATCTTTACTACTGGACAGAAAATTGTTCTTCACCTCGTCCCTGGTCAGACGCTCGGACCTGGACGATGAGGAATCGGCAACCTCTTTCGCCGCTCGAGGAAGGGGCGGAGGAGCGGCCGAAGATCCACCTGGAAACAGCTGCTCTAGTTCGGCTTTGCGCTTCGCTCGAGTCGTTGGTGATGGCGCGTCTGCCTCGTTCAGCTCTGTCGATTCACCTTCCTTCGCAGGCGCCTTGGCTTCTGGGAGAGCCTCGGTGAATTTGGACTGGGTTGGCTTGGCGCGTCGAGTTGAGTCAGATGCTGATTTGTCTGCAGCTTCATCACCCGACTTGGTTTCGAGCGGCTCCGCAGTATGTATACCAAGTTGCTGCATGACATCGGTCTTGAGATCCACAGCAACAGGCTTTTCTGCTCGCTCGACTTCATTGATCTGCTGGGTTTTATCAGCTTGTTTTCCGACTCGATAGACAAATCAGTCGAGAATCAGGCGTGTGATACTCACATGTTCCTTTCGCCCCCCAACGCTTTCGACGCCTTTCTCCTCGTCAATCGCCTCGCTGTCGACCGCCTCTCTAGTCGACTCACTTTTACCGTCCTGCTCGGCTACCGCCGGTACTACTGATCAGCGCTACCCTCCCGCCACACCAGCGAGAGATACGCACTGTCTGCTGGAGACATATCGACTGGCTCCACCTCCTTCACTGTCAGATCTTCCCCATCCTTTCCTTCTAGCTGCTGCGCAAGCTGCATCGCTCGCTTCTGTCTCGCCATCGCTTCAAGATCTACATTCGTCAGCTGCTTACGAACCAAACATCAATCGGCCAGACAGGGTTCACGCGATTGCAAGACGTACTTCTTGACGGTCGCCCCTTTCCTCGAATCTGCTTTCGGCGACCGATCCGCTCATCCGCGCTATCCGGGTCTTCGTCTTCCTCCTGGTGCTCCTCATCGCTGTCTTGCGCAGCGACTCTTTCCGTGCTTTTCTGACCCAGGGTCTCGAGGGTATCCGGAGCTGAAGCCTCTTCGACCTGAGCGGCTTCGACGTTTTCCTCGGTCGCGGCGTGGGCTCTCCCTGCATCATGAGCCTGTGTCTTGTAAAAGAAGGAAGACTTACGCCTGCGCGGCGACCTAGGGATCTCTTCCAAGCCATCCATCCCTAGCTGCTCCCGTCCCTGCGCCGCCAGTCGTTCTCTTTCCTCGACCATCTCGACAGGCGTTGGCGGTTGCTCCTCTCCCAGTTCGTCAAATCTCTGCTTCTTCGTCTTTTTCGATTTCGTTTTCGTCTCAAACTCATCATCCTCATCGAGTGCACTATCCTCCGCGGATCCTCCAGACTCCTCCTCCACATCGCTTCCAGCTGCTCCGGCACCTCTTTCACCCAGCGTCTGGTGAACCGGTCGCTTCGATCCCTTTTTTTTCTTCGCCCCCTTTCCAGCGACGTGTGCAGCAGCAGCAGCCGCCACCTCTTCCCCTTCAACTTCCACCTCCGCACCGGCGTTCTCCACCTTCCCCTGCCCTTTTCCATTCTCGCCGGTTTTCGCATCCGGCCCTTTCACCTTTCCGCTCCCGTCCCATTCGGGATCCACCTCTCTCGCTCGCAACTCCCTCTGGTACCGCAAAGAATCGGCCGCGTGATTCTCCGATCGTCGCTGAAACGAGTCTGAGCTTTCTTGAGGTTGTCGGACGGGTGGTTCGGGGAGAGAGAGGTTGTTGAACTGTTGTTGATGTTGTCGCTGGCGTTGAGGAGGAGGAAGAGAGTCGGCATAAGCATAATCGTTCCAATCGCTGTACTGTTGCTGTTGAGGCTGTTGTCGCTGTTGTCGCGGCCCACCGCCGACTTGTTGAGGTTGAGCCAAGTCGGGCTGGATATTCTGCAGCGGTTGTCGCTGGCGAGCTTTTCGATCGGGTTGGTTGACAAAGTCGTCGTCCGCGGCATGGATGTCATCCGAATCGTCCACCACAAGCCCCTGTCGCTGCTTCGGCGCCTTTCCTCGAGCTTTCTCCGGTGCTCCGTCTCCCAATCGTTCCTTTGCCGTCTTCTGCCTCGCCTTGCCCCGATCTATCCTCTCATCCTCCGAATCTTCCACTTCCGCTTCATCTCGGCCCACTTTTGCCTTTTTCTTCTTCTTCGCCTTGCTCGCATCGACAGTGTCCTCCTCCGACTCAGAGATGTACCCGTTCCCAGCCTTGCTGCTGCTCTTTGTCTTCTTCTTCCGCCGTACTTTCCTCTTGACACCTTTCTCATCCACTTCCGTCACCTCCTCCGACTCTCCACTCGAAACTTCTCTGCCTCGCGCCTTTGCCTTGTCTTCCTTCTTGAGCTTCTTCTCAGCCTTTTCTCCTTGCCTTTCCGATCGTTCTCGAGCTTTCTCCCCCGTCTTCTCTCTAGCCTTCACCTCATCACCGGAAGAATCAACCACGACACGCTTCTTCTTTTTCCTCTTCGCCTTTTTCCCGTCCACAATCACTTCTTCCTCCTCCGATGACACTGCCGCATTCTCCACCCTCACTTTCTCCTTCTTTACCTTGGCCGTTGGCGATTCCACCACGCTCGACCTCCTCTCCTTCTTGGACTTGGACTTCACCTCTACCTTTTCTTTCTCCTGCTCCTCCGCCTCGATGGGACTGACCACTTTCGCCTTCTTAACCTTCGCCTTCGCCTTCGCTTCCTCCGTCTCAACCTCTTTGACTCTCTCATTCGGCGGGTCGGTCAAAACCTCCAACTCTCTTACTTCTCCCGTCACCGGATCCTCCACCATCACCTTTCGCTTATTCTTCGCCTTTGGCTTTTCCGTCCTGGTTTCGCCGTCCACTCTAACCTCCGAGGGCGAAAGGTCGATGATCCGCTCCTTCTGCTTTGAATTCGCCTTTGCCGCTTGTCGAGCTTCTTCTTGCAGCTCTTTGGCTTGAGCAGCAGCTTGCCCAACCCGAGCGGATACCGGTGTCAGGAGAGGGCTTTCGACATCAAGGGGGATTTTGGTTCGTTCGGGGATTGCGTAACCTGATCGAACATGCTTTCCGCCCTGCCTGTCAGCTTACGAACAAACATACACCGAAGCTCCACGGGACGTGCGGGAGAAAGAGGTACAGCTGTTCCACCAGGAGTAAGAATCTCAAGTGGTCGTCTCCATTCCGAATTAACGAACTGCCTTTGATCAGCTCAACCAGGTGCACAAGGGAAGTTGGCGTACCGCGGGCGACAGAGGCTCTTCCCCCACGTTCAATCTTCCAGGCGGAACGACACTTCCAGGAGATACAATAGTCCTCGCTCTCGCTTCCTGCTCCACTCCCTGCGAGACCGGCTGACCAGTTGTTGCATCGATCAATCGTCCCCGCAGATCCCTCGTCATCTGCAGCGGCTGAAACTGAAAACCTCCTTGACGAGGCGGTGCCGACATCGGTATACCCGTCAAGATTTCTCCAGGTGTCGCTTGTCGATACATTCTCCCAAAAGCAGGCGTGATAGGCGTTACGGGTCGTCCTGTCGGTCCTTGATCTCGGAAAATACCGCCAGGCTGCAAGGGAAGAGGGAGGGGTACTCGTCGACCGTCTGGGCCAATTTGCGAGATGGACGTGGCCACGTGTTGAGGAGGACCGTTTGGGTCAAAGTGCACTGTCGTGCGGTGTCCACTGGGATGGGTGAAGCCGATCGAATCGTGATCTCGAGGTGCGTGTCCTAGAGGACCACCCGCGACGTCAGGCGGTCCTCCACCGGGTGGACGTCTGTCTCCTCCTGATCCAGATCCATCAGGTGGTGGCGTCGTTGCAGGCGTAGGCGACGGAGGAGTAGGTGCAGGAGGTCGGGCTGGGACGGCAGAATCGGGTGCAGGGGTAGGTGGGATGGAAGGAGGAGAAGTATCGGAAGCCGGCTGGGGCGACGAAGAAGTGTTGCTGGAGCCGGGTAGCCAGCCCTTGATGTGCAGAACGGAGAGGAGAAGGACAGCGAGGAGGAGACCAACGAGGGAGATCGCTTCCCAGAAAGCCTTGTTCGGGTTGGTGCTTGTTTGGTTGATCATATCGAAGTGGACCAGCCAGCCGATCGAATTGACGAGACGGTAAAGGCGTCGACATCGAGGCCGACCAAGATGAGAGGACAGTCGGGAGCCCAGTATCAAAGATTGAGGGTGGAGACCAGAGTGAAGGGATCATCATAGGTGACTGGGATGGTCGGATGAGGGGCAAAGGCATAAAGGATGTTTGTCGTATCAATACACATCGATGATGGCCAAATCCAGCGAGTACAACTCCCATATCCTTATATCCCTGATAGAGACCGGGCGTCGTTTGGAGGTGTGGTGGGTGTTTCAGACGTACTGCAACCAATTGTTGGACAGGTGCATCATATCATAACCATTCGCGCCTGAAGAATTCAGCGCCCACGTCTCGGGGTGGGATTGGATGCATACCGCTTCAGCAGACCGACTTGCTGCTGGCTGTGGGTCAGCATCATCACAAGTCAACTACGCTTCCGGATCTGCGTTCCAGGTCAAAATGCACATAGCAATCCTACATCATTGCTATCCTGCCTGTCCCTTGACCTCGGTCGAAGCATCGTCATCCGGTCGTGGTCGAACCTCGGCGCCTCGCGGCAGCTTTGTCTGCAGTCGAGGTCGTATTTGACCGCTGCATCTATGACAGCAGTCGACAAGATGTGCAGTCAAGGTCTACATGGACCCGCGACCTTATCGTCATTGTCACTACTGTAGGCTGCGACGAATAGTCGGGTGGGCGCGTGGACAAGGTGACCGCGTGGTTGATCACGTGATTTCAACAATCAGATCGTCTCGAACCGCGTTATAGGGCTATTTATCGACGAAGATGCATTAGATTGCGCCAGACTACTTCTTTTCCAGCCATACGTATTGATGACTTTTCAAGTGCAGCCCATCGTGCAGGTTGTAGTTAATGCCCGAGATCAGATCCACCGCCTCTCCCATCTGGAAGACCTCCCGTCCCACCCATTGCGGCTGATCGTCAAAGTTGGCCAAGCAGATGACAGTGCTCGTAGGACCCATGCGCTGATATCCGAGGATGCGCTCATTGTGCGTTCTAAAGCCGACCAAACGTCCCCCTTTGAACGCTTCGGTCTCTCCCCTGATCTTGATGAGACGTCTGATCCCGTCGAAAATCTGGCCAGCATCGCTATTCGGGTCGTGGCGCTCTTCGTATCTGTGGGCAGGATACGGCGGGCGATTGACCCATCTGCTATCGTCCCACTTGGTCGGATCTTGCATGTATGCGTAGTCGTTGAGCTGGCCGACCTCGTCTCCGAGGTAGATCAGGGGAATTCCTCCGGTGGACATGATGATCGAGTGACCTAGTAGAATCCGCTCGACCGCGCCTGGTTCGCCCGACTCGATACCTGCGAGAGACGCTGTTGTGCCCGAAATTCGACAGTCGCCCGTCTTGGGATTGTCCTGGAAGGGTACTCCTCGGGCAAAGGAGCCAGGATGGCGATTCACAAAGAACGCATTGAGGAACCGCCGGTGGTTGTAGCCCTCCTTGCCGAGTTCCAGTGCGTCCTCATCCGCAAATGTCCCTGTTTTGTCAGCTTGCACTCCTCGGGGAGGGTGGAATAGGGGTCCACTCACACCCGATATCGTCATGGCTCCGCATGTAGTTGACCCATGCACATCCCGCAGTGATATTGTGCCGCCTCTCCAACGCTTGATTCAGCAAGGAGCACTCTCGCGTGGCTAGGCCCTCCCAGATCAAGGCCATTTGTAGCGGGTTGTAGGACAATTGGCACTCCATAGGGTCGATATATTGCGCGACAAAGTCGGGGTGGACAATCGCTTCTGATTTGAACAGTAGCGATGGTGCTGCGATTCTGCAGACGGCGTTGAAGCCCCTCAAAAGCTTGTGTGCTTCTGGCAGGTTCTCGCAATCGCTTCCCATCTGCTTCCAGCTATCCTCAGCGTGTGCTTTCCTGACTCCCAGTAAACAAGACTCACATGAAAGCGACCGCGTCCATTCGCAGAATCTCTACTCCGATGTTCGACAAGAACAGCAACTCGCGGGCCATGGCGCGGAAGACGGCAGGGTTGGAGTAATTGAGATCCCATTGGAACTGCGGTCAGCCAAAGCAATGGCCGACAAATGGCCGACATACGTGGTAAAAGGTAGACCAGATCCATCTGCCGTCCGGCAGTTGCACAAATGACCCGGGGTGATCATCTGGGAAGATCTCCCGTCTGACATTAGCCATCGGAAGCGTGACCTGCGGAGGAGCGACTCACGTCGTTCGCTCAAATGCTGATGGCACGGTCCTATCTGGGAAGATCCAGTAGTACCCCTCGTGCTCCGTACTTCCCTCGACTGCCTTGCGCGCCCATTCATGCTCGTTGCTCGTGTGGTTGAAGACAAAGTCGATGACGAGCGAGATGCCATTATCTCGAAGGGCTTTCGCCAGGTCCTTGAGCTGCTCCATCGTGCCCACCTTGGGATCCACATCGCGATAGCTCGACACGGCGTACCCACCGTCATTTAGCGGCTGAGGCGCCTTGAAGAGCGGCATGAGGTGGAGGTACGTCAAGCCCAGTTCTTTGAAGTATGGTATCTTTGCTTTTACGCCCTCGAGGTTGTTCGCGTATCGGTCGACATAGCATACACCCCCGAGCATTTTGTTCGACAGAAACCACTCTGGGTCGGCGTCCCTCGCCGCGTCGATGGCCTTCATGTCCTCGGGCCGGTCCTTCCATGACTGCGCGAGCTCCTTGACCATGGAGATGATGTTCTCCAGGCAGTCGACGCGATACCCATACAGCTCGGTGAAGATGCCGAAGAAGGTCACAAAGTGCGTTTCGAGCCGGGCGCTGAACGCGGGATCGTTAAGGAGCGCGGCATCTTCGGGCGTCTGGGAGAGCCGGTGCCGGACATAAAAGAGAGCCGCAGTTGCCTGCTGGGGCGCCGTGAGCATGATCGCGAGAGAAGTGGCTTCCGTTGCCAACAGGTAGTGCCCCGGCGAGTACTATCGTCTGTCGTGTCGAGAGCTGGTGGGCTTTCTCAACATTCGCTGCCTGTTTATATAGTGTCGGGTGACACCATGAACACCGCCGGTAAATGATCTTCCGCAATCTCGTAAATTTCGCTCGTTGCCGAAGACAAGCCGATCAGCCTCGCACCGCCCAAGACGTGGGCTTATGTTCGGATTACGATCTTGAGCGGCAGGGGAACGAGAGCGCCCTTGGGAGCAAAGAGAGCCCCGCGAGGACTTTGGGGCCAGTGAATCTGCTGTTAGGCATCACGTGCAGCTGCGCCTTGGCAGTGAGATGACTTTGCAGCTTGCATCGAACATAGGCGATAATTTAGTCGATCATATGATGCAAACCGAATAGATGTCATGAGCATGTCTACCCCGGACAGTGACCCAAAGTATACATGGTTTCCAGCAGATACCCGCTGCTCCATAGTCCGCCGCCATTTGTTCAGCTGCGATTGACTTTGAAAGATACCCAGCTCAATCCTCATACCCTTGCCTCTGCAGGTTGAACAGCTCAGCGTATCGCTGTTTGAGCCCCATCAGCTCCGAATGACTTCCCAGCTCTACGATGGTCTGCGTGTAAGCGTTACTCAACGGGGACTTGTATGAGAACGCCTCACTCCATCCTCCACCACTGCGATGAGATCTGCCTTTCGTACTGTCTCATCAGCTTTTATCTCATCTCGTCGACAGATGCACATACCTGTTGAGAATCTATGCGAGATGTAGATGGTGGTCGCTCGCTTGTCGCCAACTGACGACAATGCGTGAATCCGCTGAAACAAGGACGCCTCGGCTCTCGGGTCAAGGCTCGCAGATGGCTCACTGACCGTCAACTCGGTCAAAGCAAGGAGAAAGGAGAAAGCTAACTCGAAGACGACCAGATCAGCTTGCTCACTTCGGCGAAACGCGCGAGAAAGAGCGACTTGTTGCCATTGTCCGCCGCTGAGACCTGCCACGCTCGTCTTCGGCGCTTTCTTGACCTTGGGCACGATGACGATTTTTGGGTTTGGCGTGGGGGTGGTGGTCGCTTCGGTAGAATGGAGAGGAGGACAATCATCTGGGAGGGGGTCCATATGGGTGATGGGGATTGCATGGGTAATGTCAATAGTTGGTGAAGGCGGAAGAGGGATGTTCATCGGCGACCACAAAGAGGGGTATGTATCGAGATCGACGTGTGATCGGGATCGGTTGGTAACACTCTCCTCTTGCCCAGCGATAGCGGCTTCCACCTCGTTATTCGGATTGCCCGATGGGTTGAAGTCACCGCTGTCTTGCCGAAGCATTGCGGTGTCCATTCCTTCATCTTGTACTCCTCTTTCGTCCGCCGTTCTACCCGTTCTCTGCGTCATCAAGTTCGCCTCCTCCTTCACACACGCCGTGCCCGCCTCCATTGCCGTCACCAGCCCCTTCTCCTCATCCTGGGATCCCTTCTGCTCTTTGGCCAAAGCCACCCTCTCTGCCCTATCCTGCATCTCCTCGTCGGTCATACCCGCCACTGCCGACTGGGGCGAGGCGTTCGTGGAGAGCTTTCTGTCCAGACCATACTTCAATCGCACCACTTCGGCGCCTCCTCTCCTCAGAGCTAAACCAATCGCCTGGTCCTTGTCCATACTACCAAGGTCGCCGAGCCCCACATTCTCTCGCAGCGTCGAGGCGTACTTTGAGTAATCCTGGAACAAGGCAAGCGGTCCGTCGGTGCAGCGTAGCCGAATCGTACTGTTTAGCCGGGATACCGTTGATGTCGAGCTCGCCGGTATAGTCGTACAAGCCCATGAGGACTTTGATGAGCGTCGTCTTTCCGCCTCCATTCGATCCAACGATAGCCAATACTTGACCAGGTTTGAGCGAGAGATTGATACCGTGCAAAATCTTCTTGGTCGTGCCGGGATACGCAAAGGAAAGATCTTTCGCCTCGATAGCCATCCCACCATTCTCTTCTCGTCGGGTCTCATAGTCGACAAAAGGAGTGTCGATCTGGAGGCGATGTCGCCGCTAAGCCGTTTCAGCGCCTTGGGGCTCGGATGTAGCTTCGATAAACGCAGCGAGCAGAAAGATCGATTGGAAGGCGTAAGCCAGCTCCAGGTTGAATCGATTACCGGTCAGGGAGAGGGATTTAGCTGTCGACTGGAACAGCTTGACTCGGCCAAAGCTGATACCTTTCCCAAGCTTCTTGAAAGCCAGCAACACCTGACAGATCAGCTGGACTCGGGATTTGAAGGAGGAATTACTCACGTATAAAGCCGTTTCGACACTGAAGCCGCCTATGTCCAATCCCAAGTCCAGCCGTCTCGCCCAAACGCGACTGTGTACATTCAAGGTGGCCATCCTTCGTACCGTATCTTCCCACCTCTCCACCACCCATCCGCCTATACCATACAGTAAAACTTCTTGCCGATAATCAGGGGACAATCCTACTTTGACCCACTTGTCCCTCTCGTCCCACAGTCTGTTTCGAGCTCCAGACGCTTTGTCAGTTGTAGCTTGCCGAATACCCAATGAAGCGACTCGGATGGCTGTCGGCGCCATAGCGAGAGAGAGCATCGTCACTTGAGGCCATCGCGACTTGCCCTTGACCGTCCGAAGGGTCTGCACTAGGAGACCGACCTGGCTGATGAGATCGAAAGCGTATGTGACCGAGTTGAAAATATGTTCGGCGGCGTCAAAGGGTCCACTGCCTCTGCGGGAGTCGAGCGGTAGGAATCTGTCTCCATGGCTAGTTCCAGCGAATTCGCCAGCTTCCATCAGGAGGTGGGATATAAACGGTGAGGAGAGGGAAGGAATGGACAGTGATAGTCGAGCTTGTAAGTAGGCTTTCTCCATGCGATTATCGATGATTGTCTGGCACCTTTAGCTCCTCCCACCTGACGTTCGACTTACTTTGATCTCTCGATCGCTTTCTCCAGCCATGAAGCGATAAATGTCATTGCCCGCCGTCAAGAGCAAAGACATCCCAGCCGCTTTCCAAATATCGTCCCGTTTCACCTTGCTATTGTCCTTCATAGCCTTGTGAACCACATCCACTATTCTCGCCCGAGCCCAAAGTCTATATCATCAGGCGGGACTGAATCTAAGACTCACCTTCCAACGGGGGTAGGAAACCCTTGATAAATGTTCTCGCGAAATGCAAGACCACCTTCGATCTTTTGTCCCTCTCAAAACATGCCGAGAAACGGTCTCCAAACCTCTCGCAGAAGCTTCATTGCAATCCATACATTTTCCTTCGTAAGCCTCCGCTCGTCGGTCGGCAACCGATATCGTCTTCCAACAGTCGGTTTCTGCAGCAGTCGAGACTGAAGCCAGAGCTGGGAAATTCTGGACCGGGTCTTGTCTTCCTCTGTGAGTTCTCGCTTGACAGGCGCATTGGAAGGTTTGTCGTCGTCGCCAGGGATTTGCGAGGTTCTGGAGTTCGTCTGAACGCCTTTGTCGACGTACTCGGGAGGTGGTGCTCGCACGAGTGAGAGGAGCTTTCGAAGGCGCGAGAAGAGGTAGAGGATCGCTCGTAGCAACAGCCTGTCCATGTCGTCGATGAGAGGAAAGGTGTGGAAAAGTGTGGAAAGGTCGAGAAGATCCTACATGATGAGTGTCTTGTGCTTACCTCGAGTTCTCATGCCCGACTTGTGTGGATGAGGGGCATCAAGGGCGAGTGATCGATAACCTTTGGCGCCACTCTTTGACCATCCTTCAGTCCTCGATGTGCGGTTGCATCACAGATACGAAGAGTGAAGGCTCCTGCAAATCATGCGTATAGACCATGCGCATGGCAAAGTGTCACAGATGAGAGGAGAAACCAGCTCGAGCTCGAGCTTGGCTTGCTTGGTTCGAGCTGATTGTGGTGAATCTTTGAGAAGCTCGCTGGCTCGAGTGGCGCCACGATGCGGCGATAGTTTGCTATGTGGGGTATATTACGTAATCTTTTGCGATAACGCCGTGGGGTAGAGATTAGG
>JALPCD010000069.1:0-27985 GCA_026538415.1 Cryptococcus sp. GC_Crypt_1
TTTCCTACATCCCAATTGCCCAAGCAGGATCAATCTATCAAGTACTTTCGCTTGAAGAATGATCTCAAATGCAGTAGCTGGATACGATCAGCGTGAATCCCTTCTCCGTGGGAAGGGGTGGCCGACTTACCTGCCATCCGCCCAGAGCGACAATGCCAAACATCAATAGCAAAGAAAACCACTTCACCCTCTCGTTTGTGCTTTCTGCCTCGTCAGCTGGTCTCCCGTGAACACATTCCATGACCGCCGACTGACCATTGGTATCCCTCATCTTCATCTCCCTTCGCTGCAGATATCCCAGCTCGTCCACTATCTCCTTCGTCACCGCTTCCAGCTTTCTCATTTCTACTTCTAATATCGACAATGACTCTTGATTGGCGATCGCACTACCCGTCAGTCTTGCTTTACACGCCAAGGAAAGTAGGATGAGCTCACTTGTAGTCTACCGCATCGGCGCCTATGTCCACATCCAATTCCACCATCCTTGACAGCTTTCCACTTCCGGCTTCATATCAGCTCGAGTTATAAGGAGATGAGCGAGCTCACATTGAAGGTGGTTCTTAAGGCAGACTCCTACATCTGCAGACTCGTGCGTCGTGATAGCCAACCTAGTCTCGCCCTTGATGTCCTATTCCATCAGATTGAGTCAACAGGCTCGAGAGCAGAAGGCGTACCTTCTTTGACAAGTAGACATTACCTCTAGCCGATCCGTCTAATATCTCTATATCAACCCTTTGACCTGGACTTTGCGGAACATTCGCTGTGACGATGACGAGTGAATGAGCAGCAGCAAAGTTCCACACGCTATTGATCAGCTAAGCCACCTGCACAAAATAGAAAGTAAACCCCACCATTCTGCTCGTCAGCTCAAGCTCAGCAAACGAGACAGGTAAGTAGCTCACTGGCTCGAGGGTATCTCTCCGCTGCTAGGTCGAATTTGACAGCTGAGATGGGCTGAAGCAATAGCAAAGTGAAGACGAACAAGGCGGTCGAGCGAAGGTGCGAAAACATCGTGAAGGTTCCCAGAGTTCAACGGCTGGATGAGAAGCGCGTCCAGAGGGGACGGTGAAGAAGGTCGTCAAGGTCGTTATGGGGTATATGGCTTGTACGAACAAGAGGTATATCGATGTATGGCTCGACGTGGACACGCGCGAAGTCAAGCTGCGATAGGCGCCTCTGCCAGCGCGTTTCAGGTTCAGGCCGCCTAGGCCATGTCATTCATCTTCACCAATATCTTACTTCTTCATCTTCTTCACTTTGCTCCTCATGTAGGTATGACAACAAAATCGTCTTTGCGTCTCCTCTGTCCGCTCGCAGCTCGGAAGATCAGCGAGCGTAGGAGAGATGAATTACTCACCGATTCATATTCAACCTCGACCGCACACCTCGGCTCATACGATGGATTTCCTTTCATCCGTCTGCCAATCAATGTCCTTTGTTCGACCTTGCGCAACCGCTCGACATGTGCCCCTCCCAACGAACAAGACCTAGGAGGATTCGGGGACGACAAAATCAACTTTCTCGCCTCTTTTGCACACCTCGTTGCTCACTTTGCAGCTGTTCGAGATGGCGCTGTTCAAGACAGACTCGCACAAGCGTCGATATCTCTGGATCAGCGGTACTCTACTCTTGCTCATATTCGTCCTCGCCAATGCTCAACTCCTCTCATCCCGCACATCGACGAACTGGCTACCTTCGATCCTGTTCCCCGCTAGCTCTACCTCGTTGAAGAATACCCTCGACCCTCTCGACCTGCCGATCCAGACTGACCGGCCGACACATCCCATCCTCATTCTCCAACACGATTGCGAATGTCAAGGATCTCGAGCCGCCGCTCTCGCCAAGATCTCTCGTGAACAGCATATACGCTACGCCTCTGCCCATGGATACGCTTATCGAGTCAGCAAAGGAAGATATGTGCCCACGGATGGGTCTTATGGCGGACGTGAGTATCTGAACAAGGTATGGGCGGTGTTGCAGGTCACGCTGGAGGAGCTGGAAAAGCCAGAGGATGGACGCATGAAATGGATAGTGTGAGTCGAGCAATTTTTGGAAATGGTACAGGGCTGAGGGATTAGACAGATGGATGCGGATACGTTGATCATCGATCCAGCCGTGGCTATCCATCATACCTTACCTCCAGATACCCTCGACCCGGAACCTCTCGTACTCGGTCAGGTGGACTTTAATGGATGGTGCAACGGCATTGTCTTCTGGAGGTGGGCCGATGTCGACGTTGCAAGGGGAGTCCAGCTGATAATCAGGGTATCCCACCGACTGGTCACTGTATTCCATCGCATCCTCTCGCTGGAGTACAACATTGTCGAGCCGGATTCTTCGATCAGCCCTCAACCCTTCTACCAGACAGACGTCCCTATGGATCAACGAGCTTCGGCCTTGACGATCATGAACTACCGCGACATCCAATCCCACTTTTACCGATATCCCCAAACGTATTTTGGCTCGTACTACCCGATCACGCAGCAGTTCAAGGACACTCGAGCCGAAGACGTACACGAGGACGAGCATGCCATACGGGGTCAGCTTCATCTAGCAGGGGAGAGAAAGGATGATTGGAAATGGGAAGACATTCTGCATCTGGAGACGGATGGGTACGAGGAGGCGAGAGCGCGGGCCGAGACGATGGGTGTACAGGGCAATGGACTGGACTTGATGCCAATTGCGGAGAGGGTCAGGGAAGACGCAGCGAGGTGGTGGAGGGAAACACCAGTGGGTATCGAGGGGATACATTTTTCTTTAGGATGATAAGGATCAAGAGGCATGCATGTCATACTGACAGGACAGAAGCAGTACGAGTGCAATGACCGTGCGGTTACCAGATCCAGAAATACGTAGGATAAAGGATGTCCAACTCTGGAAGTCCTGCCCCGTCCATCCTTATAACTTGGGTCAGACGCTCTCGCTCCTCCTGCTCTTGATGTTCTTCCTTCTACTAAGAGTACCGCTTTACAGCTCTCTCCCATATGCTCACCCTCAACCCTGATCAACAGCAATGCCAATGCTGTAGGAGAACCACGTTTGGCAAGTACGGTGCTATGCCATATGGCGGTCGAATCAACTTGATCCTTGGTGCAATTTGGGAGAAGAAATCGGTGCCGACCCAATCGCTGCACAACAGCTCAGCCAAGCTTGCAGCATCCTCAGTTGACCCCATATCGCCGGAATTGATTCCCATGGAGGTGATCCAGCGTCCCGGTCGAGCGGTCCTCCCAGGGCCTCGAGACTATTGTGATCAGTAATAGCATCTCTATTGAATGGGTCATAGATGGCGGTCACAGCCAAGGAGGAGCTCGAGATGCATCAATTCATACGTCCCAGAGGAATCTTTTGAGCTCGTCCAGTCCATCTCCTGCCTCTTCGGAGACACCCTTGGCTCCATCCTTGCCCGTTTTGACCATCCCCAGTCCGCTCGCCTTCCAGTCAATCTCCAACCCCTCGACGTCTTCCCACTTAAATGGTCCCCTTCCACCCCATATCAGCGTCTCATCATCCTCCACATCTCCTTCATCTGGCACGACCGCTGATCCACGACCAAACAGTCGACTAAAGAAATTTCCAGACGACGTTCCGGCAACTCGACCTAGTCCTTCGATTTTCCCACCGGTAGATCCACGAGCCGACTTGAGTCGGTCCATCTCTCGTGTCAAGATGGATTTCAGTCTTTCGGTAGAAGTTTTTTGAGTCGATGCAGGAATGTTGGGCGGAGAGGGAGAAGCGGGTGGAGCAGGTCGAATGAGAAGGTCGGCTTTATGTGCGAGGAAGAGGACTTTCGGTGGGGGGAGGTGAGGGTTGCGTATGGCGATAGAAGCCAAGCTGGTGAGTAATGGAGGAATTTGCCTATATTGTCAACCGATGAGCAAAGAAGGGATGGAGCTAGGGCTTACTCGACGATTTGACCGGCATTTCGGACGATTGCGACGGTGTCAATGACAAAGACGACTGCGCTGGCTTCGCCTGTATGTTTCTTAACCTCGTCTCGGAGTCGCGGATGACCAGGGATATCGACCAGCCGGATCTGCTTGGTCGTCGAGGTATCGTCAGGGTTGGTGAGAGCGAAGGTAGTAGAGGACGGCTGGACCGAGGTATGTGTTTGGGGATATGCCGATTGAGAGAGCTGCATCGTCAGCATTGGAACATCGAAATACCATGTTAGCTCACCTGAGCAAATAGAGCAGTCTTTCCAGCGTCCGAGGCACCGACAAGAATGACGGTAGGAGTGCCAGACCGTCGTCCTATCCTTGTTGTTCCAGGTCGAGAGAGATAGAACGCGATGACGAGGATGAAGACGCCTAGAGTCGCTGCGAGAAATTTCGGGTCGCTGAGAAGAGGATGGACGATCAAGTAGGACAAGGGCAGAGCCTCCGGAGTCACGGCTGGTGAGGCCATGATGGTGTGGACGATAGCTTGAGATGGTCGAAAGCAAGAGACGATGAAGTCAAAGGTCGAGGTTGGATTTGGGCATTTTCGGCAACCACCGCTGTTACTCTTGCAATCCATTTCGTCACCGTTCAGCGATACATCTCCGACAACATGCTCAGGATCAACGTTCTGCCATAGGGCATACATGGTATATCGCTCCCTCCTACGCTCACCCCTCCATCTGCTCCATCTCCACCCCTCATTGTCCGGAGGCTACATCCTTTGATTCAAGTCCTTCTAGTCCTTTCCCCAACTGATCGCGCGTGGTCTATTGGGTCGAGCCATAGTAGGGCTGCTGGACACCACCTGTACCGGTCAGCTAACTTGACTAGCCGTATCCCAAGTGCCAGCTCACCTTGTTGCGCGCCAGTGGGAGCGCCGTTGCCCACGAAGTGGCCGTTGCCAAGGTAAGTGTATCCCTCAGGTCCGTACGATTCTTCAGCCTTGATCTTCTTGCTGCAAGGGTGTCAGCGGGAAGATCACTAGTTACGGTCTATGGGGCTCACTAGATCAACCAGAAAGCGTGAATATGGCCCCTAAATGGTCAGTGGACGGCGTTTCATCCTTGATCAACGTACGGAAGGTATCCCTATAAGTCAGCCAAAAACCCCCATTTTTCACTGGATGTTGTAGCGATCTCACCAGTAGAGTGAGTAAAATATTGATAAGAAGGTCACTCGAACACCCAGTTATGAACGCAGCTGCCGCTGGAGGGAAGATAATCGCGACGATTACGAGGAGGATATCTGAACCTTTGGCCATGGTGGGATGAGTGTCGAATGGTGAAATGGGACACTGCCACTCCCGCGTCAAGAATGTAAATGTCTTTTTTGCCACCCGGTGGCGTGACGTCACGACGACAGACATTCAATGCAGGCGCCGTGCATTGTGAGCTCTGTCTGGGTGCTTCGCCCTCGTCGATATAGATAGACCTTTGACAGCATGTGCTCCTCTGGTACACTTGACGCTTCGGCTTATCGCGATAACCCCGCATGCATCTACTGCATGAGAGAGGCAGATCCTACTCGGCAAAAGACGAGTGCGTGTCGCAAGCCGACGTACAAGCCCGAACGCCAACCTTCGACTCGACCGCTCGAAGGGTTCCCCATCTCACACTCGAATGAAAGAAAGGTACGCCTTGTGAACCAGAACCTTCGTTCGTTCGCAGAGCAGAAGTGGATATATAGCTGAGTCCACTGCTCTTGGCTCGACATTCCCCACCATCGTTTGGGAGCTGTGAGCGATGTCTGCTCGAATCTGCAACAACGACTATAGCTTTGGGCCAGGCGCAAACTGTCGAAGCCTCGACTTTACCTTGACCTTCTCCAACCTGTAAGCTTACATACTATAATGCTGCCAGCGCTGACCTGGGCAGCTTCTTATCCTTCGTTCCTGCACTCATTGTCTCACTTCTCGCTATACCAAGAATATGGCGAGTGTCGAGAAAGGGGAGGACATTGTTACCTTTGCGGAAGATACCCTTCTCCGGGCATCTTTTGCTCTGGGGCAGGATTATCTTGGCGACATGCCTCTTGGCTTCCAACATTGCACTGCTGGTGATATGGAAGGGTGAGGCGCTGTTGGATCATGGGTACTCGGGCATACTGGCCGGTGCATGGGAAGTGGTAGCAGGAGTAAGTCCGAAAACCAAACAAAGCTGACTTTGACAGGTGGCCATCCTCACTCTCGTCATCTTGGAACACTGTCACAACGCTCGCCCAAGCCAACTCGTCCCACTCTACCTCATCGTCTCGACACTCTTCTTTGCCTCTCGCCTCCGTTCCCTCGCTCTCATCTCGACATCCCTCGCTACCCTCGTACCCCTCTCAGTCTCGCTCGCTGCGCGATTCCTCCTCTTTGTCGCGCTACAATTCTCCTCCCGCTCGTCCCAAATCGACGGTCAACTTCTACCTCCCGAGCGTACCGCCGGCCTCGTTTCTCGATACTTCATATCATGGGTTCTACCTTTGCTCTGGCGAGGGTACCGACGACCGCTCGGCCCGTCCGACCTCGGCGCCATCGACCGCAATCTTCACAGCGACTCGACATGGAACGCCTTTGCCCCTCACTGGTCCACCCAGTCTGAGCGCCATCGCCAAGGGAAAACCAAGCAACCCCTCGTATGGGCATCAATCTATGCGTTCGGTCCAATGCTCGCTGCGCCCATACTCCCCTTTCTCATCTCTTCCGTCGTCTCTCTCGCTCGACCCCTCATCATCGGAGAAGTGGTCACCTTTGTCGAGACTTACGACACGCCTACGCCAGAGAGCCTGTCAACAGGATGGGGATTGGTCGGAGCGACGGCATTAACCTACTTGGTGTTTAGCTTCTCCGAGGCTGTCGCCCATGTAGCGAGTCAACGCTCGGCGTTGGCGCTAAGAGGCGCGTTGATGGAGGGTTTGTATAGAAAGTCGCTCGCCATCCGGATGGAGACGGCGAGAGAGATGGGAGCGGCCAAAGCGAGCAACTTGATGTCGGTTGATGTCAACGCCATCGTTACCACGGTGCAGGCTCTGCACTCGTTCTGGACAGCGCTGGTGATGACGGGATTGGGTTTATATATCATCTGGACGCAAATTGGAATCTCCTTTGTGAGTCTATACAAGGTGCTTGTTCGTCGCTGACGATCAGTTGGCCAGTGTGGGAGGAGCAGTTTTCTTCTTTGCCATGCTACCTCTCGTCACCCGCAAGATCGGCAAGACCAGGAGTATGTATATTCTTTCTTGCTTCGAGGGCTGAAGATCTTCACTAACAACCAGCGGAATGGGCAGAGTCGACGGACCGTCGAGTCAAGTTCATGGCTTCAGTTTTGCGTCACATCAAGGCGATAAAGCTCTCGGCATACGAACCGTCAATCATCACCACCGCCATCGCTCTTCGATCAGCCGAAATGCACAAATACATTGGCTGGTGCAGGGAGATTCTCGTCGTCTCGACCATTACCAATTTTGTCGCCAATTTCCTCGCCCTGCTCACCATCACGACGTATACCCTGGTTTCGCTCTACTCGAAAGGGGGAGAAGGGATATCGACTTCGACCATCTTTACCGTCATCTCGACGATTGCGTTGTTGGCGGATCCGCTCAGAACGTTGGGTCAGCAGCTGGGATCCATCGTCAGTGCATGGGCTAGCTGGAAGAGGATCGAGGGGTTCATGTTGGCCGAGGAGAGGGTTGTGCCGTTGTCGACAAAGGCGGACACGTCGAGTGGCGTGGAACTGAGCCAGAGAACAGTGGGTGATGTGCGAGTGCAGATGAATGGGTCTTTTGGGGTCAAAGGAGGAGCAACGATTTTGCACGATATCCAGGTAGATCTGGAGAACCCCGGTCTATGGATGATCGTAGGACGAGTCGGCAGTGTGAGTTGTCGTCCGGAGGACCAGTGAGCTGACAAGACAGGGTAAATCGACATTCTTGCAGGCTTTGCTGAGCGAGCTGGACCTGATGAAGGGATCTTACAACTGCGACCTTGGGGCGGTGGGGTATTGTGCTCAAGACGCCTGGCTGCTCAACACCTCGATCAAGGCGAACATCACCTTTATGCACCCTTACGACGCAAGCTGGTATAGGACCGTCATTGCCGCCGTCGCGCTCGATATCGACCTTTCCATCTTGAACGACGGAGATCAGACGCTTGTTGCGCATTTGTCTGGAGGTCAACGGCAGAGGTGCGTAGTTGCAGAGATGGATGTGGTGCTGATATAAAGAGTTGCGCTTGCCCGAGCCGTGTACGGCAGATTCAACGCGTATGTCCTCGACGATGTATTCTCCGCTCTCGACGCGACGACAGAGGCGCATGTATTCGCCTCACTTCTCGGACCTGGAGGACTGTTGAAGGGGAAGACGGTCATACTCGCAACAAACCAGGTTTATAGACTTGTACAGGCGGACCTTATCACGTACCTAGACAACGGGAGGATCAGCGAGCAAGGAGATTATCCGACGTTGCTAGGTCAAGGTGGAACTCTCACCAAGCTTATCAATGACTTTACGACGGGTGACCACGCCAAGAAGGCAGAGGAGAAGCCTGCCGAGGAGAAAGAGGCTGCTGAAGTTGTGGATGACGGGAGGTCGGATAGGTCTGGTGGGAGAGAGACTAGTGCGCAAGGAAGCGTATCGTGGTCGACCTACGGCCTCTATCTCAAATCGATGGGCTGGGTACAGGCTACTATATGTAAGTCATCACACGCTTTATCGAGCTCATATCTACAGGGTTCTCGATGATCGTCGTCACCGAGATTATACAGCTCTCTATCAACGTCTATCTGCAAGCTTGGACGACCAGCCTCAACCCTTCGTCCCCCGCAAGCGCGTATGGATCGTTCCTCGGCGGGTACGCTGGCTTGCAGCTCGGATACCTCATCGCTTTCTTCATTGCCATATTCAGCGCTTTCCTCTACGCTCATCCGATTGTCAGTCGGAAGTTGCACGAATTGCAAATTAAGGGTTTGATGGGGTGAGCTCACCTTGTCCCATGTTGAATCAAGCTGAACAGCAGCGTGTCCTTGGATTACTTTGGGACGAGACCGGTCGGACAGATGATCAATCGTTTCAACTCGGACCTCAACATGAGTGAGCAGATTGACATTCCGCTCGGCGATGGCGCTGATGAGCAGTCGATATGACGCTGCCAAACCATGCGGTCAATACAATCTACATGGCCACCACCGTCTTGGGGAGCTGTATCCTGATTATGATCGCTGGACCATATGTCAGTCTCCTTCATCCCATGCGCATCACACAATGGCGTTACTCTGAGGCTGACATGACCAGATGGCTGTTGTGGTAGCGATCAGCTTCATTGTCATGTTCGCCCTGCAACGCTTCTACGTTCGTGCGGCTCGAGAGCTTCGCCGGCTGGATCTAACCTGCAAATCGCCGTACGTCTATTCTACGCCGTGCGCAACAAGGCAGCTGACCAAGTAGAATATACACATTGTTTACCGAGACGTGAGTGTTACGCTTCGTCTCCTCCCGACGGTATCCTAATGAGCAGTATTGATCCGGCTGGACTTCGCACGGTGCGAGCTATGCGAGCAGAGGAGGTTTGCAGAGGGATGATGACCCGAAGAGCTACGACATCCCAGTTTCCAGCTTGTACGTTACCGCTGTGTCGTTCGTGGAGCACGAGCTGATGTCAAGGGCTGTTGATGGTGATCATGAAGTGGCTCGAGCTGGCGCTCAACATGTGTGGTGAGTTCACCTCTGAGAAGACAGACGACGACAGAGAAGCTGACAAATGTAGTCACCCTGATCAACGTCTTCCTGGTCCTTTTCGCGGTCTGGAAACGGCACTCTGTCGGGTCGGGAGTGCTTGCCGTGGCTCTGACTTTGGCCGCGGGTATGACATTTGACGTGATGATCTTGGTGGTAGAGTGGACCAGTAAATCTTCCCCCCTTCGCCCGATATGGTATCTCGCTGACAGGTAGACGTGGAGATTTGCATCACCTCGGTCGAGCGAATCGAAGAATACATCAAACTCCCTCCGCAAGATACTACGCCTTCGACCGGTGAACAGTGGCTTCATCATGGATCGATCCGGCTGCTAAAAGTTTCGGCTCGATATGGACCCGACATGCCGCTCGCCCTGGACAATGTCAGCTTTGCCGTCAAGCCTGGACAGAGAGTAGGGATATGCGGAAGGAGCGGATCGGGCAAGAGCACGTTGTTGGGTGTGTTGTGGAGGTTGATCGATATCGAGGAGGGAGGGGAGATATTGGTGGACGGGATGGATGTCGGGGAGATGTCGTTGACCGATTACAGGGGTGCGATGAGCATCGTCCCGCAAGGTGGGTAACCCATTTTGCTGTCTAATATCGGATCAGGGCTGATGAGGTAGATCCTTTGCTGCTCGAGTTGACGCTGCGGGAGAATCTCGATCCAGCAGGTCTGCATTCGGATGCAGAGTTGTGGGAGGCGCTCGACAAGAGTCATGTGGGTCTTCAATCTCTCTCGAAGGTGTATATGCTGACTCTGCACAGCTCAAGGTGCATGTCGAAGCGCTCGAGGCCAAGCTGGACCAAGTGATGTCGGGTGACGAGGGTGTCTTCTCCCGAGGTCAACGGCAGCTCCTGGCGCTTGCCCGAGCACTCTTAAGGCAAAGGCATATACTGGCTCTTGACGGTACGCACCCATCACCACTACTTTGCAGAAGGACCGAGCTGATGATACAGAAGCCACTTCGTCGATCGACGCCGAGACGGATGCGGCTATACAGAGCACCATTCGGACCTACTTTGACAATGCGACAGTCTTGACCGTCGCCCATCGTATCTCGACCATCATCGACTACGACGTCATCATCGTCATGGAGCAAGGGCGGGTGGTGGAGATGGGAGAACCAGCGATGTTGATCGAGAGGCGAGGGGCGTTCTGGAAGCTGGCCATGGAGAGCGGGGCGATCTCTGCAGATCAAGCAGAGGCCAGCGGATCATCGTAGGCGTCTTGAGCAAGTTTGTATCGTATGTTCCGGATATTGTATAGGTTGTTGTCAAAAATCGAGCATGCTCGAAGAAGATAGGTAGTGTGAAATATAGTATGCATGTTGATATATCGTTCCTCTAGCTCTACTGGACTGAGATGATACTACTTTGTGCTCAGCTGGCCCCGCCTTCCCTCTTCCAAGCCAGATACGCCTCATGCGCCTTCTCCTGTATCTTGATGTCCTTTGCGAACTTCTTGCTGGAGCTCTTGCTGACCTCCTTGCCCTCACCATCATGCGTCGGTACCCCTGCCTCGTCCCACTGGGTATAAAGCCCCTCGGCGACGTTTGGCGGTCTAAACATCTCATTGGGCGGTGTCTTGCCCTTTTCCAGCGTGGCTATCCGTTTCGACTCTGCCGCAGCTGCCGTTGCTGCTTTTTTGGCTGCTTTGTCTGCTGTTGCTTGGGCTTTCTCCTCCCGTTGTCGAACGAGTATTGCCGGGTCGACCAGCTTGTATAGTGCGTTGCCATCTGAACAGTCAGCTCGGACTCAAGTTGTAGGAGAACACCGACGTACCTGCTCCCTGCCCATCGTCTAGCTGTACTCCGAGGTTGACAAGATCTTGGTCCCTGAACCTGTCGCAAAGAGCCAATATATCCTTTGACGATCCTCCACCAATAGCGATTCTTCTCACGTCGTCCCGGAATGAAGCGATAGCTCGAATATACTTGTCCAGATGGGCGTCGAGCTGAATGTCAGCTGTAGCTCCACACTCCGTTGGTTATTTGCAATTCACATCGGCTCCGCCTGTCGCGTCTCCCGCTTTACCCCATCCTATGCTTGTCGACTCTCCCTCTCCCAGTCCAAACATCCTCAACATTCTCGACACCCAGATGGCTATCGTCTCGATCACGCCAATGTTGTACGAAGTCGATCGAGCAAAGTAGACGTTGGTCTTGCCTATTATATCGATGAGGACGGCAATGGCGGTAGGGGTGTTGAAGGAGTCGCAGAGTGCTGCTCGGAAGTCGTCTTGCGCCTTGTGGAATCTACCATTAGCCAAGTCATTTCATTCAAAGCACGGGATCTTACTCGACCACAAGAGACTTTTCCGTCTCGTCATAGTGATGTTTCCCGTCTGTCGAAGGTCCACCCGCTCCAGCCTGCCTTATTCTAGCGGTAACATTGGTGAAAAAGTTGTCGATAGTCTCCTCCTTTGCTCGAACGTCAAGTATCAGATCCTTCTTGAAATCCATCTTGGCGTTCCAGGTCTGCAGCATGAACGCTAGCCTCAATTGCCTTGCCGAGTAGTCTCGTAAAGCCTCCTGTACTCGTCAGCTTGTATGCGAGGGCAGGAGGACTGGACTCACGTCGATGGTGATGAAGTTCTTGAGCGATTTACTCATTTTCAACCCCTCGATATGCAAATGACCGGTGTGCAAGAAATAGTTGACCCATTGTCGACAGCCATGATAAGCCTGTCATGTCAGCTCACTCCGGTGTTGAGAGAGCAATGCTCACCTCGGCTTGAGCAAGCTCATTGTCGTGATGAGGGAACATCAAGTCGACTCCTCCCGAATGTATATCCATGCCTCGTCCAAGCACCTCACTCGCCATGACTGAACACTCGATATGCCATCCTGGTCTACCCTCTCCCCAGGGTGACGGCCACGCCGGTTCTCCAGGCTTGCTCTTGGCCTTCCATAGAGCAAAGTCGGCCGCCTGTCGCTTTCCTTGCGATCCAGTCAAAGCACCTAGGAATTAGCTGAAGTACAAATTTAGATACCCGACGACTCACCTTCACCCTCGTCGAGCAGCTTCTTGTTGCCCTTTGAACCAGGTTGCAGTTTGGCGTACTCGTGCCGGAACCCATCTCCATCTGCTCCTTCAAATTTCGTCACGTCGAACCAGATGCTCCCTCCTCCCTCGTAGGCGAAACCGTTGTCCATGATTTGCTGGACAAACTTGACGATCTCCGGGACATACTCTGAGACTCGAGTGATCGTGTCGGGTCGGAGGATGTGTAGCCTGTCCATGTCTTCAAAGTATTTGCCCTCCCAATACGAAGCAAGGGATCTCGAGACAGCAATGGGGTCAGTGACGGTATGTCCGAGCTACTCCATCAGCCCATCCCTTGCTGCCCCGGCCCAAACGAAATGCTCACCGTTTCACCGAGATATAGCCCAAGCACGTCCGAAGCACCATCCACAAGCTCCTTTACACCTTGTTCGCCAGTCTCTGCAGCCGACAATCTCTTCTCAGCTTGTTGTATGGCAGCTTTCGATTTTTCCAGGCTCGATAGGTACATTCCAAATTTCTCCTCCTTCTCCCTGGCCGACTTTGCCCATTCTGCGTCCGACTTGTCTTTCGATAAGATGGCTTCAAAGTGGTCGAGACCGTAAGAGTTGGGTGATGGGTCGTCGATAGGTGTAGGAAGGGATTTGACGAGCTTCTTCTGGAGGTATTGTGCGAAAGCCTTTTGCGACGTCTCGAGTAGGGTCGGGTTGAGAGTAGGGTTGGAAGTGATAGCTTCGGCCAGGAGGTGCGATTCCCTAGCTCGGAGGATGATCTGAACAGTTAGTGACGACCTTGAAGAGGTAAGGAGAGAGAGCTGCACTGACCTTGTCGTCTATATCGGTGATGTTCATGACAAAGTTGACGTCGTATCCAAAATAATCCCTCAAGATCCTCCTCACGATATCCTGTGTCAAGTAGTTCCTACCTTGTCAGCTGGAGCTCTTGGGGCACATACAGAGTCTAGCGCACCTGGCATGGCCCATATGGGATGAGTCGTAGACCGTAGGGCCGCAATTGTACCAATCCACCCTCCTCCCCTTTATCGGTATGAATTCCTCCTAAATGTCAGCTAGTACGCCATTTGGGGCTCGATCAGCTCACCTTGGTCCGAGTGAGCGAGTTGTAGACTTTCAAGACGGGCTCTTGGATCGTCTTGACCGGTCTGACCCATTCAGGCATGGTCGAGCCGGAAGCTTTGGGCAAGTCGACCGTGGCGGACATGGCGAATCCTCGTTCGAGTCGAAGAGGATTTAGTTTGAGGCGAGAGATCAGGCGATTTGATGAGGTAGGCGAAGCAATTTTCGGTAAAGAGCGTAGGAGGGGTATATATCGACCTATGGTTGCTCTCGTATGGAGCATAAAGCGAGTTAAGGTGGGTATAATCAAGGTAGTCGAGGTGCCAAAGGTGGTCCAGGGAGAGCACATAACAGGCCGTTTATGGGATTTTATGATCTGGTGGGAGGGACCGCCTTGTTCTGAAACAGAGCGGAATCAAATTCACACCTGGTATCTCCCATCTCGCGCTGGCTGGGACGGACGTCATGAGCACCCGTACACTCGTATACTCGACCATAGTACAGCAATAGAGGTTCGTATAGATACCATGGCAGACGTAAAAGATCCCAAGATCGCTGAAGGTACGTCTCAGTCTCGTCTTGGAGGGCGAGAATAGGTCCTTGAGGTTGGAAGGTGTTATTCGGGCTCAGCTGATCTGTTTAGCGTACGACAAGGTCAGAGATGACAAGAACGACATGACATGGCTTCTGCTAGACTACGAAGTGAGTTGTCCTCCTGCGCATGGGGAGATCCCTTTGTCCCACTCGCTCGTCAGATATCCTCAGGCACTTTAGTCGATGGGGCAGTAGCTGATTCCCAGTCGGACAAGTCGAATGCCCTCACGCTCAGCGCGACAGGGACAGGCGACCTCGCCGAATTTACGTCCAAGCTGGAAGCTCAACGAGCGTCTTTCGGATACATCAGGGTGAAATATGCCAACGACGATCATTCGTTCAGAGAGAAGTTTGCTTTGGTCATTTGGATTGGGGAAGAGGTGAAGATCATGCGACGAGCCAAGGTGAGCCCCTCCTCCACTCCTCGTTGTCCCGGTCCATTCTACCCCTTTAAGCTTCGTCATGCCCTTTGTGACATTTGTGTCAAGTGAAAGGACGCGCTAACGGCGCAGGTCTCGGTGCACTGCGCGGATGTCAAGAACGTATTGCGGACATACTCTATCGAGATCTCAGCTTCGACCGCTGCCGACCTGAAAGAGGTAGGTCGAGTCTGCTGTCTGTGTGTAGCAAAGAGCTGACGGGTAGGATGAGATCGTTCAGAGGATGCGACGAGCCGGAGGCGCCAACTACGATCGATCCAAGTTCGACTAGACAATATCAAGGTGAACACCCAGACGAGGTGGTCGAGTTGGAAACCCATGGCAGCAATGGTTCGAGGGCGAGGGAGAGACAAGGAGTTGTAAACCTTTTGAATAGGACGAGATGATGGATCGTCAAAGCATCTCATGCATCTTTCTGCGCAATGCGCTCTGCCGGTCTCGTGTCGGGATGTAGCCAAAGAAGGCTGCAGTCGTTTCCTAATAGTGCTTTGTTGACTTTATTACAAGACATTTCGTAATCGCGGTCTCGTATTTGACTGACTTTCTTGATCTTCGCCTTTCCACCATCAACCTCTACATACAAAGGAAGCATGACCGGTATCCAGCCTGTGCTCAACGGTCATGCTTCTGGCTCGACACTCTCTCCTACTTCCTCTTCCTCTTCCTGCATCCGATCGTCCGCACCTTTTCCGCTGTCCGAGACCGACCGACTCAAGATGGACGCCTTCAGAAAGGTGAGCTCTCTTCGGTTCCATATATGCCCAGCGCTGACATTCAGGTCAAACCCATCTGCGTCTCGCTCATGAAGATCGGTGCTCAGGCTCCCACTTCTTATTCGGCCCACGCCGGCATCATCGACTCTCTCTATCAGACCGTCAACTCTACCCCATCGACCTCCTTCACTCCCGACTTGATCAATTTCCTCCTCCTTCCCATTACACAAATCTTGCGGCACCACGATCCTCTTCTCCTTCCCGACAACTTTCTCGAATCGGTATTTCGACTTTTGAGGCTTGTCGTGCGATACTGGAAAGTTCAGAGGGGAGGAATGGAGATAGGTGCTTGGGAACAATTGTGGAGATTCACCACGGCGTCCATTGCGCCTCGTGTGGCCGACATAGGAAAGGGCAAGGGAAGAGAGGTGGGACAAGAAGTCCAGCTGCAGGCTGTGTACTTCTTGACGGAGCTCCTCGGGACTGGTGGGGAACATCCCAGAAAGGAGATGCTGGAGAAGGCTGGCACCGCGAAATCGCCCCTCATGCCGACACTCTTTCAGACAATCACCATGCTGCTCGCACTCATCTCGCCTACGCCGTCCCACTCGGAACTTCAGATTGCATCTCTACGACTGCTCCGACCTCTTGTCACGGTTTATCTCCAAGGGCAGTCTTCGGTACTCGCTTCGATACTGCCGGGTACGATCTCTGCCATTGCCAAGCTATACAATTCGTCGGGCAAGGGCATGAAGGGCAGCATTGCGGCAGAGTCGGCGGGATTGATCGAGGACGTGATCGCCGCGACGCTGTCAGACGAAAATCTGAGGAGATTAGGAATTTTGAGGGCGGATTTGGAAGACTTGAGCCAGCTGAGAGACGACTGGGATCAAGCGGAATCACCTTCACCTCGACCTCCTTCGCCTACACCAAGTACCGCTTCGACATCGACCTCAAGCGGACGTGATCCCTTCCCTCCCCTCACTTCGTCTTACCTCGTATTCACCTCGACTCAACTGCGCACGACCCTTCGACCTATCCTCTCTGCCATGTCTGCCCACTCTTCACATCTGGCTCGTATAGCCGCCTCGCACCTTTCTTTCGCTCTGCTCGGCCAATGTGGCCAGAGTCTGCCTCAACTTTCGCCGTATGCTCTATCGACTCTGTTGCGACTCTCGCAGGACGAGTTTGACATGGTCCGCCTCGACGCACGGGAACGACTGCGCTCTCTACTCGACGTGCCCAATCTGCAACTCGACCAAACTCTCATTGACCTTCTTTCCGAGGCCATGTCTGCCCTACCTCGCTTGATCCTCTCGCACCAAGAGTCAAAGGTCGAAGAAGCAGCTCGACTCCTCTCCGCCATCGCTCAAACGACATCTTCTGCCATCTCGCCAAATCCCATCGCAGACCTGCTGGGACCTCGAGGCAAGGTGGAGAGATGGGGGTGGGCTTTGCTAGACTGCTTGGAATTTGGTCGACCGACAGGATGGAGTGCAATGAGCAACACGGCTGCGAGGACTACGGAGAAAGGTTGGACAGGCGGATTCATTTCAACGAGTTTACCACTTTTGCTCGAAGGTGGCCAGCCTATTCCCGACTCGTTCACCGATCTGCCATTGCGCTATATAGAGGGCGAGAAGACAATCGAGGCGGTCAAGATGGCCTTGAAGGAGCTGGGAGCGGCGGGAGGGGAAGTTGCGTTGCATTCGGTGGATCACTTTGTTCTACTTGCCAAGAAAAGTAGGATCAGAGAACCTGCTCGAGCGGCTTCGGCCTTGTGGGTGGCGCAATTGTTGATGGATGGGATAGCGCGTGGTCAGGAAGAAGGAGCAGAAGGAAAAGTGGGAAAGGCTACGAGAAAGATGGCGAGGGAAATTACGAGGGTGATGGTATCGATGGACGAGGCGGAAGACGAGGATGATCTCGACGATGCAGAGATTGGAGAAACGACATTGCAAGACGACCACGATGCTCTTGTCCCGGTGGAAAGACACAAAGGTCTCGATGTGGTGACCACGCTCCTCGATCGACCGCTCAAAACCGACACTCATACCGCCAAGGAGACTCGTCGACTTCATCTACAGTCTCAACGCGTTTTACTCTCGGCTTTATCACTTCAAACGCTTTCGCTCACTTCTCGGATCTTGTCGTCATCTTTTCGACCTCTCCTCCTCACGGTGCTCTATACACTCCTCTCCCATCTTGCATCACCTCATCACCTCGTCGCCTCTTACGCCGAGACCGCTCTCGCCCAAGTCGCTTACAATACCGGCTATGCGAGTGTGCAGAATCTCATTCTCGACAATGTAGATTATGTTATCAACGTCGTATCGCAACGCTTGACCCCGACTCGACTATCGCCCAACGCCCCGCTCGTTCTGATTGCCATGATTCGCTTGACGAGGTCGGAGATTGTGCCTTTGGTGCATGACATTGTCGACGAGATCTTCGATGCGCTAGACGACTACCATGGCTACGAGGTGCTTGCAAGTGGGCTGTTGGCTGTCTTGGTGACGCTTGTGGATGTCATGGCGGACGATGTTGCTTCGCAGGGAATGTCGGAGGAGAGAAAGGAAAAATTGAAAGAGCTCAAGCGGTTGGGCAAGCCGCCGAATCCGGAACATGATTTTGGCCGATTCAAGCTATGGTGGGACGACAGGGAGAAGAGGAGAAAGGAGGAAGTGGATCACATCTTGGAGAGGGCGCCGGAACATGCTTGGGGCAGCAAGAAGGAGACGAAGGAAGAAGGAGGAGAGGCTGGAGGAGGAGAAGGTGAGATTGGAGAGGACAACAACCCGCACGACGATGGCGAGGTACCGCCTACTCGATCGCAGGAGATCACGACCCAGATCCTGGACAAGTCGCTCAACTTTCTCTCCCACCACTCTCCTTTCCTTCGAGCTCGGATCCTCTCGCTCATCGCTCGAGCTGTACCCGTCTTGGCTGCTGGGAATCGCGAGGGCGACCTGTTACCGCTCATCGACCGATCATGGGGTATCATCCTTCTTCGACTGGACGACACACTTCCATACGTCGTCACGGAAGCGGCAGAGGTCATCGCTAGCCTTTGTCAACACGTAGGCGAGTTTATGTCTCGTCGAATACTCGACACGGTTTGGCCCAAGCTGCAGAAGATTGTCGCGGCGCAAAAAATGGTAGACGATCGATCGGCTTTGTCTCGCAAAGGCGCTACGGGCACAACAAGCCAATGGACAGTCTCGCATAGGCTCTACCTCGCTATCTTATCGATATCGACCTATGTCGCGAGAGAGGTACCGGTGGGCGACGGGGTGTTGTGGGATATGATGGTTCTCTTCCGACCGTTCTTGAACAAAAAGGTGCATGAAGAGATACAGGACAAGGCGGTGGAGATGTACAGAGAGCTAGGGAAGAGAGACGAGGATGCGTTGTGGTTGGTGTTGGGGACGACCAGGGGATTGCTGGAAGGAGGTGTCTGGGGTTACCTTGCCGATCCAAAGTTGGATATAGGGGGCAATGCCGATCTCATACTGGCGGGAGGGGAAGTCTAGACCTGAAGAGAATGGTGAGTAAAGCTGTGCATACTGCGAGATAGATGAAGCTAAAAGGATAGAGAGTTGAAACGGGGTTCGAGGCGACGATCGAGGCCATACGGGACCGGTTTGGCCGAGGACAACCTTTATGCGTTGCCATGGTAACATTAACACCTTTGACGACTATGACGACGATACAAGTTGGGGGGAGGATGTCCTTTGTCCTCTTGGAACGATATGGAAGGATGGGCGACTGCGACATCGACTTACAGCTGGATATATAAGGAGGGTGGAATCCGACAGGCATAGTGGCTATCCGATTTGTCGACATTGCTTGACAGTTTGTCACCCGGAACCACAAACCACCTTACGCCTCACAATATCGAAGATGACTCAGGTGAGCTCGCTATACAAAATGTCTACATACTGGTACTGATGCACAGAACTTTGTCGTATACGGCTGCTCAAAGCAGTGGAGCGAGAGCAAGTTTGAACAAGTCTTTCATGCCGCTTATTCGAAGACTTCCATCTGTACGTCCCAGATCTCCTCACCCTCGACACCGTCATTGTCTGATATATATCATTCGACTCGTTTACATGCATGTGACGCAAGGCTGATATATTTCTAGCTGGGCATCCAACGTTGAAGTTGCGATATTCGACCTGCCCATCCGACGTCGCCGAAAAATACGGTTCAGGTGACCCCGACGACGTCTTTCTCCAAGTCGTTCCGCCTGACATGATGTCTCAGTCGGACAAGGACCAGATCATCAAATGCGTCCAGGAGGGAGCGAGAGCTTGCGGGGCTTCGAGTGAGTAGGATGGGATGAACCCAGCGAGAGATGTGAGCTGATGTCAGTGTGCCCGGTGCGATAAGCTGCTCCCCCCTTGCCTATCCCTGCTCTCGAAGCCACAAACTTTGCGATGTGTATGGGTAGTTGCCCGGTTTGGGGATGATGACGACGAGTCGAAGGTGGAAGCTGGTGGAATGGTGTAGAGTAGATGTATTGTATGTCGTAGAAGAAGCGAGATGTAGCATGTTGCAAGGAGATCAAAGGACGATCTTTGCGGGTTCGAGCTCACCCTTGACTCTTGCCCAAACGCGTTTGGTCATGCCTTTCCTTTTACACGTGCAGAAACTTCCAGCATATTGGAAAGCGATACTGCAGCCTCAGACTGTGCATATATATACCGACGACGCCCGACGCAGGTTCCCCTTCGTAATCCTCCTACCCCTCGCCTTCCATCCAGATTACTTCAATACTTCAAGTCCTCCAAGCCCTTGCTCCTTCGCATCATGTCGTCCGACGGTACATCTTCTCAGCCGCCCAAGGCGACTGTTGTCGAACCCTCTGACGGGTCGAAGTCCGATAAGACAACACTGAAGCCATCCTTGACCGAACGGGCGATCAGATTTTGGCAATACTCCAAGGGCGCTTCTGCGCACTCACCACAACTGCCTCCAACTTTGCCCGAAACACCACTACCCTCGCTTTCAAGCCCATCACCTGGGCGCATAACAGCTTGGTCACGATCCCGACTTACGCTGCTACCCACAAGATGATACTCAGCCGGGGCGGACCAGCTACTGCAGCGTCAGTCTGGACCTGTTCCATCCGCTAAGGAGAGAGCTGACGAGTAGCTCGAGGACAGCGTTCAACAGCACCGTACAAAGCGTCATGAGCAACCTTGTTGCGCCACTTGGCCACACCATCCTCAACGCGGGTATGCTCTACGGCGCGTCAGCTCTGCTCTCTTCGGCGGGAATGGGGTCCTTACCTCTTCCCAAATTCAAATTGCCCGTTCAGTCCGTCCAGTCTATCGTGCCGTCCGGTGCGAGCTGGTTGGCGAGTTCGACGGCGGATTGGGCGACAAAGATCGGTCCGGCCGACGTGATTGTCCCTCAAGATCCCCTTCCCTACAGGTCTTAGACGGGTCAGACGTACGCTTGGTTTCGGGTGTGCTATGCAAGTGTGCATGGAAATTCGTCTCGAGTTCTTCTACAGCAGAGTGCCTTGTATGTCTATCGGGAGGTGCAGCTGCCGAAGAATAACCCCTGCCTCTTGAAGGACTCGGGCAGAAGCCTCGTCCATACTGTAAGATTGGTTGTATACCACTTCTCGAACTCCACACTGCACAATCTTGACCGAGCAGCGGAGACATGGGCACCTGAGCATCAGCACGTTGACCTCACTTGCCCAGCGAAGTGTAGGATAAGGGAAAGCGGCGAGCGGGACTGACGTGTTGCAATAGATGACTGAATCTTCCCCTATCCTCTCTTTGCCCGCCTCCAACAACGCATTCTCCTCAGCGTGTAGACACAGGCACTCGTTGACTGTTCATCAGCCAGCATTTCGAGGTGTAATAGCAAGCGAGGGTGTCGCAACTCACGAGCTGTCCCGCCCTTGGCTGACCCGTTGCACCTCGCACATCCTCCTTGATTACAATTCCTCGTCCCCTTTGCTGTCCCATTATACCCGGTCGACAGTATCCTCTTGCTCCGCACCAGCAATGCGCCTACTCGTCTTTTCATGCAGTTGGATCGATGACTCGCCAAGCTTGCCAGAGTCTGTCTATCAGCTGGTACCCAAGCAAGGGGCAAGATGGCCAACCATAAAATAGGTATCCCAACCTGGCCTTAGCCTCTCCTCGTTGAGCAGGTCAAGCCGGTCCAGGTATGCGTGAAGAGCAGGGATGGTCGGGAGGTCGTTACATATCGACATGGAAGCGACGGATTGAACTCGACGAAAGTCGGTTTGGGGATGTCGAGCGAGGACCTCGAGCGAGGTGGAAGGGGGTGGAAGTGGGCCGTTCAAGAGGAGGTCATGTGTGTCGATAAAGGCGTCCAAGCTCAGCGACTCGTTGCGCCTAATATTCAGTGCCATTCGATCGGAATGCATTGATGGGTTGAGGGTGAGGAGGATGTTCAAGAGATACGTACAGCTTCTCCCTCTGAAACCTTGTCCGTAGCGGTCCGTACACGCTGAGCAGCAAGAAGAAAGGTCTCTTCACGAATGGCCGGATATCGTCATAGGTTCTCAAATCGGTAGTCACCAGCAGCTCTCTCCAATTTCTCGTAACGTGATCCAGCATCGTCGGTGCATCGGGGAAAGTAGTCGAGGAGGAAGGAGAGGAAGGGTGGAAAGGAGAGGTAGAAGAGGACGTCTGGGGCGTTCAGCGTGATGTACCCAAGCGAGATCACTTGTAAACTCACCAGACCGGGAGTGGATGATGTGGAGAGAGATAGCTGGCCGATCGGAGGTGCGTCGAGCTGGGAAGAGGTCTGAACATCAGCCTCAGAGTCTCAAGCAGAGCAGGGGTTGACTGACCAACTTGGACGCCTCCAGCAGATCCTTCGGGGACGACAAGTTGATTTCGCTGAAGCCATGTTGGTTGATCAAATAATCCAAAATGGTCCTCTTGCCGGCAGACGGGGTCCCGACTATGGCTATGAACATGTCGAGAGGGTCGAGAGGGTGTTGGGTGATGGTGAGATGGTGGAAATCTCATCTTCTCTCAACATTTTGACTTTCCACCTCGACGCGTCGGAACCCGTTCCCGTTGGAATGCAGCACTGCTCGAGTTGGTCGTCAAGAGATGCATCCTCAAGGTCGTGTATGTACTATGACAGCTGTATCTAACCCTCGTAACCTCACTCAAATGTCCTGCTCGCGATACTATGCTACATGGTAAGATGGTCCAGGCATCCCATTCATCCATCCATCCCAGCCTGCCCATCTTGCGACCAGGTCCCTTTAGAAGCTGTCGGGCGCCGGACCAGAAATCTGCAGTCGACCCTACGTCGTCAGGTTTTAGCCAGTGATGTTGCTCGGAGCAGACTGACCTTGGCATTGAGCGTAGCATACCGATGCACCGTCGCTATCCCAAATTTGGCATTCCTCTCGATCTCCGCCTCTGCCAGACCCAGCTCATCCCTGGGCAACCACAGTACCCTCATAGGCTCCTTTGTTGCCGGATGGAAAAACGCGTTCGGATCATTCTCATCCTCCTCTTCCAGCATCTGGACACCTGGTCCACCGGGTACCGCAAAGTACGGCTCGACATCCTCGCTCTCGTTGGACGGATCGGGTTGTTGGTTCAACACGCCTAGTTCGAGGTTCTCGGCGTGGGGTATACCGACAGGTGGACCGACGCTGGTACGTATACCTTCGGGGTGTGGATGGTCGGTCGACGAGGTGGAGGGGTGCGATTGTGCTGGTGACATGGCAAAGTCACGAGCAGTCCCAACGTCCTCGGCTGTGGCTGGAGCATTTACCGACGGTTGAGCGGCATCGTTCTTGTCGGGAGGATATTGACTCGAAGTCGATGTTTGAGAAGGATCATCGTTTGACGATTGAGGCGAGAGCGGTTTGGGTGGTTTGTTGAGGTGTTCTGTCGAAGAAGAGTTGTCCTCGGTATATTCGCCAATAACACTGGCAGCATGACCCGTCTCCTTTGGCATCCCATACGACAAATGGGCGAGCGAAAGCGGCAGAGCGTGCGTCAAAGGCCTATACGAGACGACGATGAGGTAGTGTACCGCGGCCTACTTCATCAGCTCCGTAGCTTTATGGCAAAGCGTACTCACCGTGATGACGATCAAGACGATCATCAGAGCCGCCTGAGGAATCGCCGCCACCTTTTGATTCTGGTCCCTTCGCAAGAAGAACAAGGCGCAGAGACAGACTTCTTGGATGTACATGCCGACAAAGACGTGGGTGACCGCTTTCGGGAAGAACAGTCCTCCGGTATCCTTGGACGATGGTTGATCCTTGACCCAGATGAAGAGGTACTTGTAGACAATCGCGGAGAGGAGGAAAAAGCAAGCGCCAAAGCCGCTGATAATGGGGGAAATGACGCAGTAGCCGATCACTAGCTAGTCAGCACACCGCCTATAGCATGAACCCACTGATGACTGCGTAAACGGTGACCTTGGGGAAGTCGGATCCCCAATCGAACGAGTTGAGGTGGTATCGAGCTTTGTATACCGATCGACTGGCAAGTCAGCTCACCTCATTGCAGACGAGATAGACTGCTCACGGCGTTCCTCCTCCCAGAATGACTCGAAGATAGTATAGCAAGGCCGAGAACGGCTGAAGGAGCGTACCAGCCATCCCGGTGAATTGGGTAAGCACGAGGGTGATGAAGAAGGTCGAAGCTTCCGGCATTTGCGTAGCAAGAGTGTTGGCGATCGAAGCGGGATCTCGAAGTAGCGGCTGGATCGACTTGATCAGACCCGAAGTCAAGGTGACGACGAAGAAGACATGCTAGGACGTTCAGCGTGCATTTGTCTCGGGTCGGATTGGCATCACTCACAACGACGAGGAAGATGAAATATCGAGTCATCAAGCTCAGTTCGACACCGGTCTTGCTAGGAATGCCTTCCAACGCGATGATTTCTGCCTCATTAGCCCAATAGTCTGGGAGGGAAGGGCGACATACGCCGAAGAATAATCGGAAGCAACAGATTGAGCAGAGCGAGCAAGACGGGAGGCAGCACACCGGTCACAACACCTCGAAGGACTGTATAGCCGAAACCATCCCGCTCGAGGAAATCAAGCCATGAGAGCCAAGAGTACGTGTTGGTCAAGGTGTTGATACTGGACAGAGCACCGATAAAAGCAACTGAACATCAGCTCGGCTCTCGGAGCGTTGCAGAAAACGACTTGCCTGGGAAAGTCCAAGCAACGAGAAGTCCGGCCGAGAGCGCGAGGGAGAGTGCCTGCCTAACGTTTTGCTCGTATGGATTCAAGCTGAGATTCCGCCAGATAACGTTCTGAGGCGACTGCTCGATGTACCGGTGGTTCATCCTGTACCTGTCCTTTCAGCTCGCACCTTTCGTGTAAACTTACGGTTGATTATGGGCCAAGCATTGCGCTGCCATATGCGCTGCGATTTGCTGGTTGAAGTGGATGAATGCCGAGTTGAGTGGTTGGTACACCTCCTTCTCCCCTGTCCCCTCTATCGTGGTATCCCTCCTCAACTGCGCTCTAGACTCCTCCAGCTTTGGCTCCACTTCTCTGATCTCCTTAAGCGCCCAGTCGATGATATCAATTTTCTCCCCAATCCCCAAGAACCCTAGCGAAAAGGGCGACCAAGCCGGTTTTGCCCGTCGAAAAGGTCGTTTGGATCGAGGAACAAGTTGGTCGGCCATACTGAGCGCTTTCTCTCTAGCTTGCGGGTCGGCGATCTCGTCGTTGAGCAACTCGGGGTTCAGCGGAGCAGTGAGCGAGTCGGGGATGGGTTTGTTCTTCTTGGTGAGCTTGGCGATTTTTGCGTCGGTATCGACCTTTTGTTGTCGAGCAATTCGGATGAGCTTGACTTGAGCAGACTCGAGAGCAGCGGCAGCCTTCGTTCGTCGGTCCCATAGTCCAGGCATCTCTTTCAGGTCTCTGTGATGTCAGCCTAAGCCTAGGAGACAATAGTCGACTTACCGGTTGAGCCAAATGCGCTTGACTCCACCTGGAAGATGGGCAAACAATTGCGCTAGCTTAGCCTCGTCCATGTATCCCTTCGAGATCCCAGTGATGAGCACCGTATTCGCCTGCGGGAGCTTCGAATGTCCAGGATTGATAAGATGCTTTTGCCGTATGATGAGCCAATGACCCATCTCCTTCCAGAGCAAGAACAGGATCCACCCTATATTTTAGCTTTGTTCCAGACTCCATCCTCAAACGCCAGCTCACCGATAAACAGGTAGTCCAACACCAGATGAGCCCACAATCTAGCCGAATCTTGCGCAGCGACGTTTCCATATGTGAACATGTCCAAGCCAGACTTCCCGTCCGCCCTCGTATGTACCGAATCGACAGGAAGAAGCACCGCCCACGAGATGAGCCAGATGGGGATCATCGCTTTGGCCATCATGGTGCAAAATCGGACAAAGCAGTATGGGTCGACTCCGTTCTTTGTCAAGATCTCTGTCGGGTCGGCTGCACGTATCAGCATGCCAGATCTTTCGCATCAAGTAAAGAGTGGGAGACGTACCTCGAATGATTGTCCATATTGGCTTGATCAGATTTGTCCCCAACACCGACGCCTGCTTCTCCCTCCGCGGAATGTACGTCCTCGGCTCATAGCTGATGTTATAAGCTCATATCCAAGGCAGTCGCGACTTCATCTGGTGCAGAAGACGTGGACACTTACAGCGCTTTGACCCAACGTCGAAGAAAGATGAATCCGATCAATTCAGCTCCAGCGATGACCGTGTTAAGCGCGAGGGAGGTGACAAAGGTCGCAGTCGACGCTCCTTCTGCTTGAGACCTGGAGGAGATAAGTACATATTGCTATGGCTGTTGTGGAAGAGTGGACGGGCTGCGAGACACGTTTGGGGAGGGGTCACTCACGACATGGCGTTTGCACCTCCTGATCGAGCTGTTTCCTTCGCTTCTCCACTCTCTATTTGGCACGAGCTCTCTACTAGTACTCTTGATGCGCTACTCCTATGTTTGCCGCAATCGTCCGAGATAAAGAGCCAAGACGGAGTGTATACGTCGAACCAATAACAATAATGATGTCAAGCAAGGCAAAGACAGACAAAGACAAAGATTGCGTCAAAACACGCGCCAAGGATCATCAGCTCAAGGCTGTGGCTGTGGGATGGAGTTCAATTGACTGCAGCCTTAATTTTCTCGCTCAAGAGGGTGTCCTTGCCGGCCAATAGAGAAGAACGCTGCGTTGACAGGCGATGATATACGCAGATACATACTATGCACAGAGCATGACTCGCTACCGAATTCACTCAGGACAAAGCTTCCACTCTACCTCCTCTGTCTCCTCGTGTACCTCGACCGCTTCTCTGTGCTATGGTGTGTGTTCTGAGTAGTCTGACGTACGCCAACCACATGCTTGACAAGGAACCACCTCCTTCCAGTCGAGAAATCGAAAAATCCCAAGTCCAGATTCATTGGAGACCGTGGTCGGGCCTTTCCGGTCCAAGACTGCCTTCATAATCGATCTCTCCAAAAGTAACGCTTCAAGAAGTTCCTCATTAGCACCATCGTTTGCATGACTCGAGCCGATGATGGCGCCTCGAGTGGTGCAGAATCCAGACATCTCGATTTGGAAGTTTTCGACAGGTAAGTTGATTGATCGGCTTCGAACAGCCAGATTATATTCCGCCATGGTGACCAGGTGCCCAAATCGCTTCAGCCGATCGATAAGATTGATCGTTCCTACATCTCCATATGGCGGGACAGGAATCGGACGAAAGAAGTAGCGGTTTGTCGTTCCAATGACAAGCCCGCTTGTAGTGTCGCAGCGAAGTATCGCCGTGCTCTGATCTGGGGGCAATGGGAGGTGATGGGAGATTTCATTCAATTTCCCGCGGGCGGCCATCTCAGTTGCAATCGGTAGGAACGGATACCAGGCGACTTGGTGACATATGATTCGCGGTTGCAGCTTGAGCAGAAACTTCGTGGTTGATTGTGCAATTCGCCGGTGTTGTCGACAGATGACATCGCTGACCAAATGCGCCGCGTTACGAGCAGCTTCACACTCCCTGCTTTCGACTTGACCAACGATCACTTCATCGAGTCGAGGTAGTTCCACAGACCGCTCTTTGTGGAAATAGGGCAAAAGGACCAATCGAGCGTCTTCCAGATAGCCATCAAGCGTGTTCACAGAGCCGTTTAAAATGCCGCTGGTCATATCGGGACCGATGTCGGCTATCCGGAGCGTTTCAATTCGAGCGAGTCGTTCTCGTTTCGACGTGACCTTGCGAGCGAGAGAGAGGGGACCGTCGTCGACATGTCGAAGGAGGGATTGTAGATTGGGAGTGAGGACGTAGGCGTATAAATGGGGTATGGCTATCTCGTGGAAGGTTTGTAATGTCAGCGAAAGCTCAACATCGAAGCACTGCGCTACACAGCTCAGGAGATCACCCAAAGTCGAGGGAGAGAAGAGGGTCGATTGCGGGAAGAAGGAGTAAGGGGCTTACAGTCGAGACAAGCGACATCGAGACCAAGTCTTGTTGATAGAGGTCTTTCC